>CABHPH010140347.1:0-32389 GCA_902168325.1 Peromyscus nudipes
GGGGGGGATCAGACTCTGCTGTGTTTGATTGGGTAGGTGTGTGCAGAGGTTGGGGGTTTTGAGTTAGTACAAATGGTGGGTGTTATATTATGGGATACCCTTTGGATGTCCAATTTTGTTTAGTAGGGTTAAATTAGAAGGACTAAACAGAGGCAAACAGAGCTTGAATCGGGGCTATCTACAGCCTAGGAAACTCAGATATGCATTCTCCTAAAATTCCCAAGTTGTTTTTGTGTTTTATCTCTGCTGCCACTAAATTCCTCAAGGGCCCAGACCTTTCTTTCCCGTAGTCCCTTTAGCACAACCCCCAGGATTACGCAATGAGCGCGGTTGGTCAACTGATCCGTATAGAAACTGGAATTACATGACTCTTTCACATGTGACTTACCAAGGAGACATGAATTTGGAGATGAGGACAGAAATCTCAAGGAATTAAAGAGAGAGAGACTAAAAGACTGAGGATTGTTGTCTAGAGATAAGATTATTTAAAATTCAAAAGAAAGGGTCTGTAAATTTAGACTAATAATAAAGCAATCATAAACCCTGTAGCTAGAGTTTTCCTGCCTGGCCCACAGTCAGGACAAATCTCTCTCACTCGCCAGTCCCACAGCCGCTCAGACCCAACCAAATAAACACAGAGACTTATATTGTTTACAAACTGTATGGCCGTGGCAGGCTTCTTGCTAACTGTCCTTATATCTTAAATTAATCCATTTCTATAAATCTGTACCTTGCCACATGGCTTGTGGCTTACCGGCGTCTTCACATGCTGTTTGTTATGGTGGCAGCTGGCAGTGTCTCCTCAGCCTTCCACTTCCCAGAATTCTCTCCTCCTTGTCCCGCCTATACTTCTTCCTGCCTGACCACTGGCCAATCAGTGTTTTATTCATTGACCAGTAAGCAACATGTTTGACATACAGACCATCCCACAGCAAAACCCAGAGAGTGAATTGTGGCAGGGATCATTTTTAGCAGGTTTGGTAACATCTGACCTGGGGAATGCTGAATGGAGGGTCAGGTGGTCCTGACGCAGGGTGCAGTGAGCAGAAGCGCCGAGTTCAAAGTACCTTGGGCAGCCTCCATCCAAAGCAGCATGTTGCTGTCCTCATGGTCTGTGTGGCAGCTTGTGTGCCCACCCTCCGCAGTCCTCAAGGTCTGCCTGTGACTCTGCTTTGAAACTCACTTCAAAACTCTGCTCTTTGCTGTCCACTTGTTCTCTCTCTCTCTCTCTCTCTCTCTCTCTCTCTCTCTCTCTCTGTTTTTTTTGAGACAGGGTTTCTCTGTGTAACACCTCTGGCTGTCCTGGAACTCTCTTTGTAGACCAGGCTGGCCTTGAACTCACTGAGATCTGCCTGCCTCTGCCTCCCAAGTACTAGGATTAAAGGTGTGCATCACCATGCACGGCTACTTTCTCTTATTTTACACCCTTTTCTAGGATTAAAAGTACACCCTCCTTCCTTTTCTCTCCTCTTGAATTTCCTGTGTATCAATCTACAGGAGTCACCACATTTCCCGGGGTCATTTTCTTCCACAGAAGACAAATATGAGCAATTTGCACCTTAAAATTCATCAACCTAGATCTATCAATTTGTTGTTGTTTTTCTTTTCTTTTTCCTTAATTGATTTACACTCCCTCCTCAGAACTGCTTGCTAACACATGAATAAAGAGGTCAGATGCTAAAATTTGGCAGTGTAGGGTTGGATCCTGGCTCTTCCACTTGACAGTCTGATCCATTTTGGTTCAAGTGAACTATAAATAATTTTCTTGACAGCCTGTGCTAGCTGCTGTTGTTGAGGCAGGCTCCCATGTATTCCAGTCGGACATGAACTCCCTACCTAGCTGAGGATGACCTTGAACTTCTGCCTCTACTCCAGAGGTCTAGGATTACAGGTGTACACCATCACCCCCAGTTTAGATGATGCTGAAGACTGAATTTTGTTCCTCCAGCAAGCATTCTGTGAACTGGCCTGCATCCCCAGGCCTGCCTACGAGAAGTTTGAGAGTTAGGTGAGATGTTCCCTATACAGTACTTAATACCTGCATTATTATTCATATTATTATTATTTCAGAGCCTTGGCCTCAGCAGTAAGGCAAGGCTGTTTCAGTTCTAGGTCTATCTATTTTTTTTCCATCTCCAAAACAGAAATGAGACTGTATTTTTCTTTGCCGTTTTGCAAGGATGTGGTAAGAATCTCTGTTATTTGGATTGTGTGTCTTTGCAAGGAAGGCTACAGTTAAGTTTGGCCTCTAATAATCTTGATATTTTAGCATTCAAAGAATCTTTATGTGAAGAAGATCCTTTCAATTGCATCTTAGTTGGAAAAAAAATGTGTAACCCTTGATATATGGCTGAAGGAAAAGAATTTAGGGACAAAATTAGGAAGTGATAAGAAAGAGGCCTTTTTTTTCTCATTAATGTTACCAATGTGAGCAGTTTGAGTGGAGAGTAGAAAGAAAGGGGATTTAGAGACAGGCAAAGCTATTATACATCATTAATCAGAACAACCAGGTTATCAACAAATATGAAAGTGTGGCTAGAACTTCTCTCCTTCAGAGTCCTCCTTAAATTCTCAGCCAGGTGTGGTGGCACTTATCTGTAACCCCAGCACTCAGGAGGCAGAGGCAGGCAGAGCTCTATGAGTTCGAGGCCTGCTAGGACTGTATTGTAAGACCTGGTCTCAGGAACAAACAAACGAATAACCAATCTGTCTGCGTTAAGATGCTGTCTGCATCTTATGGCAAGACAGCCAGCCACTCCTGTATTGGAGAGCAAGCTGGTGCCAGTGGAGACTGGGGGACAGTGGTGTGCTTCGAGAGAGCTAGGGAAACACTCGAGGGATTCTGCTGGATTTTCTGCCTTGGATACCTTTCTATTCTCTGGTCCAGAGTTTTTTCCTTCCTCCCTGCCTGTCTCCCTCTCCCCACCTTTTTTTTTTTTTGAGACAGGGTTTCACTCTGTAGCCAGATTGGCCTTGAACTCCCAATGGTCCTGCTGCGTAAGGCCTCCAAGTGCTGGGATTCCATGTTTCCATACAAGGCCCATCCCCAGAGTTCCTGCTCTCTGTTGCATAGACAAAATGTGCTCATCTTACCATCGGAGCTTCAAACACTGGGTCTTCGGGAGGAAGGGATACTATCTTCTTCCTTCTCTCCCCAGAAAGCCTGAAAAAACAAGTCAGGACCCTTTCTTTCTGGCCAACCTCTTTTTTCGCCCGGCTTTCTTCACAGAAGGCTCAGGCAGACACTCAAGGCCCCGGAATTCGGTGGGAGAAACACCCGCGGGCACTGTAAAAGCAGGTGTATTGAGTAAGTGAAGGTATTCTGTGGACTCCAGCTTGGCTAGCAGGCTCCTTTGACCTGCTCTTGGGATTCCAGGACATTCCTTGCTTATCAAACTCTACCCCACCCTCCGAGTCAGGTGCAAGATAGAAACAGTCACCTGGGCCAAGATTTGGTGGTTGTGACTTCCCTAGGGTTCTTGCCCAACACTTTATCAAACCTTCCCTACGAGGAAATTCTTTTTGATGGTTGGAAAGCATTCCCCTTCAGGTGCTGTTCGCTCCTTTCTGGCGACTTTCTGTCTCTGGTCTGCACATTCCTTTGGCTGTGTCCTTCTCGGTGGGGCCATCTCCTATCTCCACAGTCATGCGGGTCTCTTCTGACTGAGCACTTCTTCGTTGGTTTTCGTCAGTTAAAAAAATTCTCTCTTGCTCTCCCTTTCATTCTCACTCTCCCCCCACCTCAGAGACAGGATCTCTATGTAGCAGACGCTGGTTTGTTCTAGGATTGCAGGCATCTACCACCACATGAGATGCTAGGCTTGGCATCTAGGGCCTTGGGTATGTTAGATAAACATTCTGTCAACTGAGCTGCATCTCGACTCCCTCCCTGATACCCCCTTTTCTCTTTCTTTCATTCTTGTGATTAAATCTAGAACCCTTTTCATGATGGGCAAGCATAGTACCACTGAGCTACATGCCTAGCCCCTTGGGGCCGACTTTAAGGATTTGAACGAAACAGCAGCTTTGGGGTGTCTATGATCACCACACATTCCAAACCTCCAAGAAGAAGGACTCTAATTCTTAGAGTCCCTTTTTCTTTGTCCCAGAATAAGGCTTGCCTCAGTGATGCCCAACTTCCAGTTTTTGCTCTCTGCTGTTACCAGGGCCCACATAGTGTTTCCATACCTATCACACTGTGGACACACAATTAGTATTTGTTGCATGAGTATGTGATTAAGTTGTCTTGGGTCACCAGACACCAGGGGCAGGTCCTTGAGGGCTCTATTCACATGTCTTCTCTCTCAAATTCTCATTAGAAATATCAGTAAGACACACATTTGGGCTTTTCCATGCTCATCTACTTTCAGGATGGTTGCCACAGGGAGATTGGCAGGATTACATCCTCCACAAATGTCCATGTAGCAAACTCTTCCCATCTCATCTTCACTGCATGGTCAGGTCCCCAGGCAATGATGAAGACAGACAGCTAAGAACCCTGAGTTAAGTCCCCCGGGTAACAGATGGCAGGACAGAGGCTGCCTGGTCCACACTGGCTGTGATGAATTGGTGTTAGTTACTAGAAGTCAAGCAATCATAAGTCTTGCTATGCATAACAGAATCCCTCCTCAATGTCCCTGAAAAGGGGCCCATTCTCCTTTGATGCAACTTCCTGGGTCTCTGTTCTTGACTGGTAGCTACTAGATGACATGGAAGAGAATAAGGAACCACCATCTGTGAATCCCCACACCAACTGCTTTCTGATGGCTCAATAGTCTTCACCGTACCAATTGTATGAGACTTTAATTGTTTTTCATACATGCTACCAAGTTAGTCTCATTCTTCACCTCCGAGAAGAGGTCATACCACTTGAGTGACAAGATTCTGACCTATAATTAATAATGGAGTACATGACATTTATAATAGCTCTTTGGAATCCTTTGGGATGAAAGGTGCTCCATAAATGTAAACCATGATTATTTCTTGACAGCTAAATATAAAATTTCCACTAAATACTACTTAACAATGTTGCTTTTAAGGATATTAATTGGGTCTTTCAACTATACAATGCAATTATCAGTCTAATTGAAAATAATTGGTCAACACTGGGGGAAGAGAAATACTTAAAACAAATGGGGCAAACCAAACATCAAGGATGTTAAGACTCCAGTAAGTTAAAAGTTTACTTTAGTTGAAAAAGCCAATGGGCTTGCTTTGTCTTGGTGGGCAAACATTCTGGTGAAGTGTGAGATTCAAGCAAACCCATAATTAATCCTCAAAACAATGGTTGATAGGGAGAGAAACTTCTAGAATTAGCTTACGCAGCCCTACTGGAGCTTTCCATCAAAAATCTTTTCTCTAGCTGTGCAAACGCTGTTTTGACACGATTTCTGTGGAATAAATCAAATGCGTCAGCTACCCGGCCCCCTTCTTGTTGCGGGGGAGAGGCGCTTTCAGCGCTAGACAAAACTTTTCGGTTATTGTTGTTGTTGTGAGCTCTCTGAGTAACAAAGCTCAGCAGAAAGAAAGAACAGGGAGAAGGCAGATTGTGGCGAGCTTTACAAATTGGCACAGCCTTATCTGCTGCATTTCATGGTTTTCTGGAATCCTTTCAGAAGAGGCTTTCCTTTGTAAGAGACGGTTTAAGCTTTATGTTATTTCAAGCTATATTTGAGAGTTTATGAAAATTGCTTTTTGGTTTTCTGGATGCTGAAAGCATCGATACTGATGTTTACTTCTTGGGAGTTTATCTTGCTCCAGTGGCCAGCTGTAGAGTTCAGCCTTCCTTCTTCCTGCCTGCCACACGGGAGGGTCCCGGCATGTTACCGCTCAAGGCTCAAGCCAGTGTTCTCTTTCTGCGTTAAGAAGAACTCAGTGACAACCCCTCTGTCCAGAGGCAGCTTTCCATTTGGTCAGCATCACTCACTGAGAGCAGAAGATTCAACTTTCTTTGGATTTCCCAGATGCTCCCCAAAGCCTCCTTGCCCACTTCCGTTCTTCCTGTATACTCCTGGGTTAACAGCTTGTCACCTGTTCTTAAAAAGAAAACTGAGGCTGGGCGGTGGTAGCGCACGCCTTTAATCCCAGCACTCGGGAGGCAGAGCCAGGCAGATCTCTGTGAGCTCGAGGCTAGCCTGGTCTACAGAGTGAGCTCCAGGACAGGCACCAAAACTGCACGGAGAAACCCTGTCTTGGAAAAAAAAGAAAGAAAGAAAAGAAAACTGAGGTTTGGTGGTCTGGAGGACTTATGCTGATGACCACAGCAACAACAACAACAACAACAACAACAAACACCAAAAAAACAAAACAAAACAAAAAACCCAAACAAACCCAGTTCTCAGCTCTGGACACACTGGGATGCATGCTGTTATTTGAACACCCACATGAACAATCCTGTTAAAGAATGTAATTAAAATGGACAGTCTAATTAAATAAAACAAAATGTCTCAAGTCTCAGACAATGAGTCATTTATTAAAATAATGTTTGACAGTGCAGAATTCTGGGATCCAGAAAATTTGAAATCTTTGGAAGTCTATTAGACTTTATGTGGAGAATCACGGAGTCTCCAAAGAGAAGTAGTGAATAACAAGAAAAGGAAGTTTTACATTTTTCTTTGTTATTCAGGGTTATGGTGATGGTAAATAGATTCTAAAGGGTGAGTGAGCGTTCTATTACTGACGTATTATTGATGTATTTAAACAAGGTCTTGCTGTGTACTCCTGGCTGGCCTAGTGCTCACTGTGTACCCAGTGCTGGCCTCCAGCTCGTGACAATTCTCCCACCTCTGTCTCTCTAGAGCGAAGATGACAGGTGTGTACCATGCAGCAGGCTTTAGTGAAGTCCTTTGAAAATACACGGTAGGGAGTAGTAAAACACGTTGCTATTTTGCAACTTTGGATCATGGTTTTTCTGCTCTGAATGAGTCAGGAGACTTTGGAAAAATGAGGTAACCTTGATGAGATTGAATTCTCCCTAGTCTGTGAAATGTCATCCCAAAGGAGCTATAGCATGCTATAAATGTTAGTTACTGTACCAGCCTACCTACATACCCATGTATCTGTGCATCTAAGTATCTGTTGTCTGTCTAGCATCTCTCTCTCTCTCTCTCCTCTCTGTGTTTGTACATTTTTATCAAGGTGACATATTTTGGGCATTAGCACAATAATATTCTGGCCACAGGATAATAAGGGAAAGGAGATCTGTGTTAGGATGTGCTGAAAGAACAGACAGAGGGCTTGGGGTGTAGCTCAGTGGCTGGAGCGCTTGCCTAGCTAGCATCCTAAGGCTCTAGGTTCAATCCCAGACCCACTTTAAAAAAGTAAACAAACAAATAGAAAGAAAGGCAGGCAGACTGTACTCAGACTGAAAGGAGAGGGACAGCCTCTGTAAATCGTGCCTTTCCTGCAAGGAGAGAGAGGTGCAATGGATGTGGGGTTTTTCAAAAGTGAAAATATTTGCTAAGTATGATATTAGGATGGATGTGTGTGCCAATGAGCAAACTTTTTTAATTATGGGAGAAATGAGTTACTGTTTTAATTACTTAGAAAGTGATTATATTGAAGCATTGCCCACCCCCCACCCCCTGGGTTGCTGGAGCAATTTAGTAATTTAGTATGTTCAAGAACAGAGAGAGAATAGCTTCTTTAAAAACAAAACCCGGTTTCAGGAAAACGAAATTCCTGCTCCTCTCTTGCATGACAAACAGCCATTTGAGTCCAGGAGCTCCGCCTGTGCCTCATCTTAAGTGTGATGAGAAGGGAATTACAATATTTGGGCATGGCTCTAGGGAAGGCCGGAGAGATGACCACTAATAGCTGCAGCTTCTTGTGACTATTGTTTGAACTTCTAAGCAGGGACATTTGAGACATCTACTGACTTAATTAAAACCCCAGATGCTGGAAAATCTCATTAGCAATCATGGAAATACAGAATGTAAACTCCCAAGCTTTCCTCCTGCAATTTCTCAGACAAGGACAGGAAAATCAGCTGTGGAGACACAGTTGTGTGCACCATCTAGGGAAGTCATCTCAAACACCTGGCAATGGACACACACTTTTATTGCCTCCAGTGGGTCTTCATGTGTCTTGTGGCTTATCTGCTTTTAACTTTATCACAACTCCATCCCATGAGACTTAAACACTACCCTTAAAAATCCAGATCTACCTGTGGCCCCAGAGTTGCCTTGGAGGTCTTTATTTTAAGATAACAGAGTTGTAAATTGCACAGGTGATTCTGTGAAAATTCCAATGATGCCTTCTTGGTTGGACGAAATGGAACTGGAAGGCCTAGCATGGAAACCAGTAATCACCCAATGAGTTGTCAAATATTTTGGGACTGAGACTTGGACCCTGTGAGAGGCGCCACCTACAATAGAGGTCTTTTGGCCATTTGATATTCACGAGACTGGAAGGTTTAAGATGTGCTAAGGACTTAATACAAGAGGCTTGGCTTCCTAATGTAAACACCATTATCATTTGGGAATCAATTAGCTCCTTGCACGGAGGGAATGAGGAGTCCCTTAAATGCCTATTGTGAGTTGGGCTATTTGCTTTAATTAAGAGGAGACAGAGTGGATTATTGTCTCCAGCAAAGGGGGTGGAAAGAGTCAGAAAATTACACTTTAGCCTCATAAGCAACAAAGCCCACGCGAAAGTCATGGTCTGCATTAGGCGGGTCTAAAGCAAATTAGCTTTTAATCGGAAACGCTAAATAAGGATGCCTGCACCCGACAATTAGGACAAAACGCAAAGCAGTGGTCCTTCTAATGCTTTAGGCTTCTGATAGTTTGCCCCATCAGGAAGATTTGAGTGATAAGTGTTCTTATTTCCTTGTCAGAGATTTAGAATTTAAGGTGACTCTTTTTAAAAAATCAATCTCCAGTGCAAAAAAATGTTCATAGCAACATTTTCAGTGTGTTAATGGGAACCTTTACACTAAAAATGGAGTGAAAGTTTAATTTCTTGATCTTATTTTTTTTTTTAACTTTGGTAAATTTGCAATCTACAGTTGTCATCTGACTGGGTTTCCGTAATCTTCTCTCTTGCTGGGACTTGCCTATGTTAACCAGTCATTGGAAAGAGTTAAATTGCTTTTAGAGGACATTCATCAATCCACCCATGTAACAAATAAACAGACATCAAGGGCTAAGTGTCATGGTCCCAGGTTCTGAGAGATGACTGAGAGTGAGATGCAATATTTTTGTAGGGTGAGAGAGAAGCAGATGGGGGATGCTCTGAGCACATAGAAGAAGCCCCCAGTCTTGTCTTAGGGAGTTGGGGCAGGTGCCTAGAGATGACCTTGAATTTCTGATCCTCCTGCCTCTACTTCTTAAGTGCTGGGATTACAGACATGTCCCACCAAGCCCAGTTTATAGTGTGGTGTGGACTGAGTTCAGGACTTTGTTCATGCTAGGCAGACACTTTACTGACTGAGCTAAGTCCACAAGAATTAGAGCACGCGCATGCATGTGGGTGGTTCAGTTTGGCAAGTAGAAAGAGTGAGAGCAGTCTGATGGGGTCAGAGTAGACAGAGCTAGCCTTACAGCACTCCAGCCACGTATGGGTCTCCACTTTCCAGTGTTTGAGATTTTACTGTCTATATTAGCATTTAGAATTAATTGAAGGAACAAGAGTAGCTCTCAAGGACCATGGGCAGTTCAGGAAGCATTAAGGGTAGCATTCCCTTGGTGAATGAAAATGATTCCCAAGTAGTTTAGTTTAAAAAAGGAATTAGATGCTTTTAATTTTGTCCTATATATTGGCATGTCAGATGGTTTCCTTCCTGTGTATTTTGTTGTGGTGAAATACACAGACCATGAGATTTACCATCTTGACCATATCTAATGTTTAGTGATATTAAATGTTTTCAAAATGTGCAATCATTGCCACTGTCCATCTCTGTAACTTAGCTTATGACATTGAAACTCTATGGCCATTGTGTGGCACCTGTTTCTGTAGTCCTTGCTACACGGGAGGCTGAGGCAGGAAGTTTGCTTGAGGACAGGGTTTGGAGATTTTCTGGTCAACTACAGTGAGATCTCATCTGGAGCGGGGTTCTGGAGCCAGTTCAATTGGTAAAGTGTGTGGTGTGCAAGAATGGGAGCCTGAAATCAGACTCTTTGAACACACATAAAAGCTGGGTATGAATGCACAAATCTGCAGCTCTAACACTGGGGGTATATAGACAGGTGGATCCATGGAGCTGTCTGGTGAGCTAGCCTAGAAAATCGGTGAACCATGAGTTTAGTAAGAGACCCTATTTCAAAAGATAAGGTGAAGAGCAATTGTGGAAGACACTTGATGTTGACCTCTGGTCAATCACACACACACACACATACACACATACTACACACTCACATGTGCACATACTCACACATGTTCACACACATAAAAACTTGTTCCCATTATCATGCAATTTTTTTTTTGCCAGGTCTCATTGTGGTGCACTTTGGAGCCTGGGTCAGAAGGATTGTGAGTTCCAGGCGAGCCTGGGCAATATGAGAAGACCCTATTTGAAAAAAATAAAAGGAAAATAAAATAAGATAAAATAAAATCATGGTAGATGAAAATGAGAGTATATCTAATTGGCCAATCATTTTAGTCTCTTATATTTTGTTTTTCTTTTTGTCAGAGTCTCATGTAGGCCAGGCTTGCCTCGAACTTGCTCGAGAATGACCCTGATCTTCAAGCTATCACCTCCCAAATGCTGGGCTTACAGCCAGGCATCGGCACACTCAGTTTTATGTGACAGTGGGCTTCTAACTCAAGACTTCATGAATGCTAGGGAAGCACTCTACCTTCACAGCAGTGTCTCCAGCCCCTAGTGCTGTCTAAAGCCAAACTTCGTTTTCAGGAGAGCTAAGCTAACTTCAGCCGACCTTGCAGGACTGAGAGTGTTTGAGCCTTCTTTGTGAGCAACTGCAGATCAGTAACGGACTCAGTCCTGTCTCCTTTCCCTGCTGGCCGGGGACCCTCTGCACCACGTGCTTTTCACCTAGTTTCTTGTGTGCTCTTGTGACGTTCAGCACGCTGTTTTCTGCAGTGATGGCCGAGTGCAGGCACTGGCTGAGCTCCCCATGCCCTCTGTGCTGCGCTCCCTGTCAAGTACCCTCCAAGGCCATACCACACCTTGATATCAAGGGATAACTGGTGCCTCTGCAGCGGTGCCTGCCTGCCTCCTCGGGCTCAGTTGGTCTGGATTGTGGAATGGGAGCCCAAGGCTCCCATCTATTTATGTTTCTACTCTATGAAGTTTTAGCTCTTTGTTGTGAGTTTTAGAACTTGTTTTCATTCTCTCATTATACCAATAGTTCCTTCACTCTCTCAGCTAAATCAGTGTATTATACTTTATATTTCCATCTCCTCCCGATTATAAATACCTGAAGAGTGGGGATTAGCTCAATACTATTTCCTAATAATTGCCAAATTCCAAATTTGCTTGTTTCTTTGTAAGTGTGCATGTGTATCTTTGTTTGTGTATGGGTTTGGATAGGGACCATACACAAGTGTGAACATGCCTGTGGAAGCCAGAGGACAATCTTGGCTGTTATTCACCTCAAACATTATCCACTTTCTAATTTTTTCATTTTTGAGACAGGGTCTCTTACTGGCTTGGAGCTCACTGAGTAGGCTAGGATGAATGGCTAGTGAGTCCCAGTGATCTACCTGTCCTGTACCTCATTAGTGCTGGGATTACAAGTGCATACCTCTATGCCCAGATTTTTTTAAATGCATATTCTTGGGATCAAATCAGGTCCTCAAACTTGAAAGGCAAGCACTTCACCAAGGAACTATCCCCCAGCCTCTGACTTTTATTTTTATTTATTTATTTATTTATTTATTTATTTATTTATTTATTTATTTATTTATTTATTTCTGATAGAGTTTCACTATTTAGCCTAGGTTGGCCTGGACCTCATGATGCTCCTGCCTTTGCCTCCCGAGTGCTAGGTAGGATTGCATGGATAAGCCACCACTTCGTTCAGCTCCCAAACACTCTTATTGGCACAGAATGGAATAATCCTGGTAGGGTATAGTCAACTTTTTCCCCATGAGAACTACAGTAAGGTTGAAAGTAAGGTAAGGATGAATAAATATCAAAAGAGTTTAAGGTTTATGGATCACCTGCCCTAGTCTCCACAGTACACTACATCCACTTACTAATACTACAGCCAGAGTAATAAGTATTATTGGTCCCATGTTGGAGCTGAGGAATCTGAGGCCCAGGAAACAGCCTGTGGCCTCCCAGTTAGTAAATGCTGCACTTGGAGCTGAAACCCAGCTAAGGCTGACTCAAAATACCAGGCTGTGCTTTGAACCATCTGCTTTGTGCCTCATGTAAGATGTGAGCCACTCTGGTATAAACCAGCTTGTGGGGATGATTTCCACATACGATCTGAAAAAAAATTCACATCTCACAGTTAGGCCAGGTTGATGCTACTTCCATGTCCAGTGTGGGCTCAAGAGTAACAATCATATAAAGATCAGAGAATCATTGAGGGTGGCTGGGTCTGCCTGCTATTTGCTGTCCACTTGTGGCATGTCCTAATTTTGGCATTCTTTTTTTTTTTTTTTTACCCAAATAAATAATTCTAGTTATAAAGCTTTAAGTACGGGCTCTCTGGATGGTCTTTCTGTGCGAACATTTGCTTTGCTCATCTCTGAATAGTTCAGTATGCCTTGATGGCCAGCATTTGTCCTGTCTGATAAACAAGGAGCTGGTTTGGTGCCTAACAGTTGATAGAATTAAATAAAGAGATTTTTGTCACTTCCATATCCTGAAAATATGTATTATATGTATCTCTGTAATCCCAGCAGTGTGGGAAATAGAGTCCAAAGGATGGTAAATTCAAGGTTATCCTCTGGTATATCTTGAATTTGTGAGTAGTATGGGTTACATGAGACTCTTTTTAAAAAGGTTTCGGTAATAGCAAGGTGCTACAGAGTTTTCTATGCATTTGCTCCCAATTAATAGCTTTTCTTGGTGCCTATTGATGATAAAGAATTCACAAATGGGTCGTACTTTATTTAATTCATACACATGGTCCTTGGCTATTTATTGTCTTGAAAAGGAGTGATAGAGACTCTACTATTTTTTTTCAGACCTGAGTACCCCGAGACACCTAAGGAACATCACAGTCCAAGAACAGGACACAGCCTGCTGCAAGACACTCCTCACCTCAAATCTGCTTTCGGCCTTTCCTTGTTCCCAAGACATGGAGATGAGCTTTCATTTTCCTGTAGACAAACACGAGAGTAAAAATTATTCTAGTCATATCCAAGGGAAATCAGTCATCCTTTGCAAAGTTAATCACAGCCTTCCTCCGGGGCCTCACAGCTCTCTGGGAAGATTTTCCTAGTGCTGTTGCTGCACGGCTAAAATATAGATTTTCTTAAAGTGCTGGATGCCTCTTGTTCTTAGAAATGCAGACCCAAGTCCTTTGAGACTTCATCTTTAACTTTTCCTTTGTACTGCCACTTGAAAGGGCTGTAGACTAGCAATGGGGTCAGTGTGTGTGTGTGTGTGTGTGTGTGTGTGTGTGTGTGTGCGCGTGCGCGCACGCGTGCGTGTGCGTGTGCGCATTGCATGGGTGTGTATGGTGTATGGGCATATGTCTTCATGTAGAGGCCAGAGGAAGATGTTGAGGGAACTGTTGGATCACTTTCCACCTTATTCCTTGGAGACCGAGTCTCTCACTGCGCCCTGAGCTAGCCTGGTGGCTGGTAATTTCCAGAGAAGTTCCTGTCCCTAGCCCACATGGTGCTGAGGTTACAGACAGCCACGCCTGCCCCCACAGTAGCGCTCTTCAGGTACCCTTACACATACCCTCCCATAATAAATAAGGTCCACTCACCACTTAGGAGGTAAAGAGGGAATGCCAGTGTATGATTCCCAAGCGAGGCACTGAAGGCTGGGTGGCTTCCATCTTGGACTACATGCTCCGGGTAAAGGTATCATGGGGGCTTTCCAAGCTACTCCATGCAGATATTGGTCTGATGACCCCAGACCTCCTGCTAACACACAACCAGCATCAAAAGGACAGCTGTTGTAGGGGGGGAGGCCACTGTGAGAGTGGGTGCTCCTGAACTTCCCATTCTACAGCACCTCAAGGCAGTTTTGAGAAGGAATCAAAGCTAGAACCATCCGGCTCAGCTCAGCTATGCCTGGATTCCCAACTCCAGACATTATTGGAAGGTTAATACACATTTACAATAACCATGGCTGTTTTGAGTGGGTAACTTTGGGGGCATCTGATTAAGCCTCGGTAGATGACCAAGTAAGAGGTCCATGCACTTGGTGCTGCCAATGCTTAGTGACTCAGAAGCTGCAGTTTCCACCTCACACAAACAGTAGGTTTCGCATTCCTTTCCCGATTCAGTAACTTGGTGTGCTTTTTTTAAACACTGCCCTTTGCTGTGTGGTTTCAATCCCACCTTGTCTTAGAAGGGCTTTCTTTCTTGTCTCTAAATTTCTTTCTCAAAAGCACATTAGGAGTGTACCAATACTCCGAAATAGCTTAAAGATCTGTTCAAATTTCTAGGCATTTTTACCCTTTTAACCTTTCTCTTGCCGAAGGTTAAACTAGTCTTTAGTCTTTTCAAAGCTGTTAGTGATTTGCCTGGGCTACCGAACGCTTTCATTTCACTCAGCACATCATTCAGACTCCAGCGAAGCAGCGCGGATTCTAAAGCAGGGAACTACCCCAGCATCGACAAAGGCCATTCAAAGTGATGGGAAAGGCTGCTTTTGGCTGACAGGCAAGCGTCCGCTCATGCCTCCTCAATGCCACTCCTACCCCCACGGTAGTCTCCTGCCCACCTCTCCTGCTGTCCCATCGGAAAATTCACAGTCACTACCTTTCCCAGCCTTGAATCTGCCTCTGGAGACCCAGGGATGCCACCGAGACCATTGTTCATTTGGCAAATGTGCCGCCTTTGAGGGGTATGGAAGCTTGTGGGCGTCATTGGTTTTGGGACTCCGTGAACAGGGGAAGCCCTGGGTATTGTGATTAGCGCCAAAGGTTAGCGGCTGTCCCTCCCTAGGGAGGCTTAGTGCTGGAATCATTTGTGTTTTCAACCCTATGTGTAACCCTGGCATGCAATCAACAGAGAAAATATTCATTATTGCCTGACTGTCTGTTGAAGACAATTTCAATTATTCTGGCATTTCAATGGATGAAGAAGCCCTTTAGGCTGGCCCGGGAGATTAGCCTTAAAGGCTCTGTAAATTAGCGAAGTTACAATCGGTATATTATCTGGCAGGCAGCTGTGGAGACGCCACAGCAGGCAAAGAGACAAATTACTATATTCCGCTTGTGGTTTTGATATATCAATTTACAAGTTTAACACACGCATTTGTGAAAGAATGATTTTTTTCTTTCCTTCTGCCTTTCTTAAATCACCTTTAACTGCCTGCACTCGAAGTTTTGGAGCCTGGAACTTGAATGGTTGGTTTGCCTTGCTGACGTTTTTGTTTTAAAGCCCAATTTCAGCTAGGAAAAAATATTGCTGAGGACAGAGCTCTGGAATTAATCTTTCCTAAAGTTATTCAAATAATATAATATATGGCAGTTAATCAGAAAATTCCATTTGCAGAAATGTGAACAATGTCTCATGTAAAGGCTTTTCCTTTAATGGGATGTTTTTCATGTCTTTTTTTCATGCTAGATTAATTCTTCGGTGATTTTGTATCTCTATTCTTAAAAAACATTTCACCAAACTTGTCTGATGTCAGTAATAAATACAAAAATTAAAACAATCACCATAATAGTACATCCCAATACTTTACAAACAGTCACATAATGAAGCCTATCAATAAAATTTTCATGATTCAAGTTTTTTTTTCTGAATATTTTTGCTATCTTGGTGTTCAGGATTAATGTATATATATATTTCTTTCATTACTAGAGATTGAACTCAGGGCCTTGCACATGCCACTCAGGTTGTCCCCCACTAATGTACAATCCACAGCCTCAACAATAGGCTTTTTCAAACTTCAAGCAATACTTTTAATGCTGATTAATATTTATGTCTATGCATGAAATAAAGTTCACATTTCTTGAGTGAATTAGGTTATTTTTACTTTTCTTATTTTAAGAAAAATAGTTTAGCTTTTGTTTAATAAGAAATATGTTTTTGTTCTGTGGTAATTGGCTTCCATGAAGCTCAGGTTTTGTAACTGGACGTGTGCTTTGGGAAATGGGTCAAAAGGCTTCAATAGACATTACAATATAGATATTTTCAAGGAAGTCTTGTAAAAAGCACATGGTTTTGTTCTTAAATATCCAAGATATCCTTTTCCTGCTGTCTATGAAATTCAAAACAAATATATAAAACTCTAGAGGCACTGACTTGCTCTGGGGAAAAAAAAAACTTCCTTTATTTAAAAAAAAAAGAAGAAAGAATGGTCGGGGTTTTGGATATGTTCTTATAGTCTCAGTGTACTTAAACACTTTTTAGAATTTCAATTCTAAAAATGATACGGGGAGCTGTAGATATAGGTCAGTGGTAGACTGCTTGCTTTGAATGTATGTAGAAGGCGCTGTTTCCATTCCCCGGCACCGCTTAAAATGATATCGGTTATTTGCTTGAAGGTCAAGGGGTCTATTGAAGGAAGTTGTGTCCGCATAGCATTGGCTTGAGCTCCAGCCCTGAAGTATTGAATGTACATGGCTTCTAACACAGGTCCCCATAGACCTTGTCCAAAAGGTGTTTATCAACCAGTAACACAGATTTCACTTTTTGCCTATCTTGTTTACAGAACTGGATTACCCACGAGGGACAATTTCTTGTCCCTTATAATGCCTAAGAAGGGCCATTCTCCCCGACTCCTGAAGTTTGACTGTGAGCCTTACCTTGTGCCTTGTGCTCGTGTTTTCTTATGGGAATTGCTGGGCTAGTTCAGGCAAGCGTCTGCAGTTCTTAAATGGACAGTTTCAGACTGGGGAATTTAAGAGACAACCAAATAGAGTTTTAATGCCTGTAAGATAATAATGAAAGACATTTATGAAAAGGAAAAAAAAATCCAGTTTGTTTGAAAGCTGAGGCCCACACTCTGCATCACGACAGCAGATGGATGGCTAGCTCACTAATCCTGGTTTACTTTCCGACCTGGGCTTGTCTCCCTGGTCCAGTGAGATCCTGAGGGCCCCCTCCGATCTGGTTAATGTTCAGAACCAATGTTTGAGTTTTAGACTAATTATGGGCCCACCACTGACATTTTCTCTATAATATGAAGACTGGTGCCAGCCATAACTCAGTGAGATTTAACATAAAAGCAAGATAAAACAATTAAAGTGGAAGAATATTTGATTAAGTGGATCGCTGATTTATAGTGAGGTAAATTGGAATTGAAAGGAGAGTGAACTTTTTATGACAATCATATATTATGTTCATTATTGGAGACTCCCAGGTCCTTTTGTGTTTTTGTGAGTTTAAAAAAAAAAAAGAAGAAGAAAAAGAAAGAAAGAAAGAAAGAAAAGAAATAAACCAGGTTAAGGAGAGTCACCCTGGCAGGGCAGGCATCATTTTCATCTTCTCTTGAGTTATAGTTTCTTTTCATGGCCAAGGTTAAATAAATCATGTTTGAGAAAAGTCATCACAAAACATGTAATCAGAGTTTGAATAGGCAGCAAAGTGCGGCAAAGAGACGGCACTCCCCAACCACACACACGACCCCGTCTGCCTTGCTGATAGAGCATGGCATACAGCGCAGCTAGCACATACTTGGCATTTGGAGAACTTGTGACCCTGGCAGCTTGCCTGAAGGAGCCTTGAACCTGTTGCTGAGGGTGGCTCAGTGCCGTGTGCCTCCTCTTGTTCCTGTGCTTGAAGTTAGATGGTTTCTGAAGCTGCCTTTGCAGATGTTTGCAACATGCTCCTGACATCCCATTCTCTGAGGCCCTGGCACTTTCTTTTGTGTCAAGCAAAACGCTTCTGTAGCAGGGAGAAGAGCCCAGCCTAACGGTAACATTGAGGGGCAGGGTCATAAGGGGTTGGAAAGGAATGTTTGGGGAACTTCTCACAGGGGGAGAACTAGCTCAGATGGCAAAGTTCTTGCCCTGCATGTAACAGGACATGTGTTCAAACTCTAGATGTGGTGGCACACTTGTAATCTCAATGCAGGAGAGGCAGAGACAGGCAGATCCCAGGTCTCAGGGTCTCCATGGCCTGTCTAGATGAGTTCCATGCCAATGAAAGGTCTTGTCTCTTAAACTAACAAAGAAACAGAAGAGTGGGGGCACGCAAAGGCATTCGAAGAACAGTAGCTGAGGTTATTCTCTGGCCTCCACACATACGTGTACACAATGAGCACAAACATCTATACATATATGCACCTACATACCCATGAGCAAACACATACACAAAAAGAAAGAGAAAATTAGAACAGGGAATGATTTTTTTTCCTCCTGGGAGCAGTTGTAAGGGAGGTTTGGGGACATGCCAGCAGCACAGGACAAACATCAGAGACACAGATTGGCTATGTAGGTTCCTGCTGTCCACCCCATTTCCCTACAGATGCTTTCATGCAAAGCTAGTAGAAACCGGAAGCCATGAGGAGTCACTGACCACTTCTAGAATAAATGTGACTCACCAGATTGTTCAATGATAGCCTTGAATTTTTGATGGAAGAGCTAAGTTGCATTAATTTGAACCCAAATGTCATTTTATTTGCTATTCTCAGTTCTCTCTCTCTCTCTCTCTCTCTCTCTCTCTCTCTCTCTCTCTCTCTCTCTCTCTCTCTCTTTTTTTTTCTATGAAGGACCCACCAAATCAATGACAGAGATAACTCCAAGCTGAGCTCTGGCCCTCAACATCCTCACCAGGTGTGTGGTCCTAGGCCAGCCTTGAATTTCTCTCTGTTTTCTGGCTTTCTGGGTGTGAAAGGTGGGTTTGAACAGGGGGCTGGGATGATTGCTGAGGTCCTCGGAGGCCTCTGTGATTGTTGTTTCAAGGAAAGGAAAGTAGGCGCCGCCATCAGCTGCCTCCTTTGCAGAAGTTACACTACTAACAATACTGGATCACTGGATGCCAATGGGCAATTAGTCTAAGTTAGGGAAGGCATTTTCCACTTTTCAGGAGAAGCAGTTGTTAAAATTCCTGTAACCGAGGCAGACTGAAGTGTACAATGGAGATCTTGTTGTTGTGCCTGTCATCCGAGTGAGCAAGACATTGGCTCCGGTTTTGTCGGCGTGCCTTTCCCTGCCAAGTCTTCACCGGGGTATTGAGGGTGGCTCCTGCCATCTGCTCACCCTTTCAGCACCCTGACATTTTGTCTCTTTGCTACCTTGGCTCAGGACACCTGCCTCAAAGGCATTCTAAACCAAGCAGTGATTACAAGATGAGAAAGAGAAAAGAGCAGGAAAAGAAGCTGGCGTGGGGGCACTACAGAGCCGAGAGGACTGTGGGAAAAGAGGGTTGTCCCAGGTGTTGTTTACTTTCATGACCATTCTATCCTTTGCTCCCAAAGCTACCTTTTCTTTTTTTTGGGGGGGGGACAGGGTCTTACTCTATAGCCTGGGCTTACCTGAAACTCACTATGTAGCCCAAGCTGGCCTTGAACTCACAGTAATTCTTGCACCTCAGTTTCCCAGTGTTGGAATTACAGGTTCATAGGCGTGCCCAGGTGAAATTGCCTTTTCTGAAAGACTTTTTCCTCAATACTGTTGTATCTTAAATATTCTTAGGCACTCAGTGGCATCCTCAACCCCACCTAAGGGCACGGGGAGACATCTGCTCAAAGTGTTGAAGGTCAACTACTCCACAGCACCTGTGCGTTATCCCTGCTGCCGCCGCGTCAGTTTGTCTGTGCAGTTTTTGGGGGTATCAGCAGAGACAACCTGCCCTTAGGTCTTGTGAGGAATGATGGGCCTTGGCCTAGTAACTTCACTTTCCTGAGTAACTTCCTAGCTGAGGCTCTGGTGAAGGAGAAATGAGATAATGGCCGGAAGGAGGCTTTCCATATTATAAATGAAGCAAAGATCATTTTCAAATTTCTCAAAATCACTCTCCCCTGTGGAGTTATTAGAAGAGGTGTCCTGACAAACAAAGAAAGCCGAGAGAGAATGCCTAGGAAGCACGAAGATCTATTCCCTAAGGAAGCGGTACAAGCCTGTATGTTGGCAGTGGGAGAATCCCACATGTCAGCTGTGGAGTGGTTGACAGAGAGAGGTCATCAGAACAGAACAGGAACTCTGAGCGCCTGAGAGCAATGTCCGGAAAAATGAACCCTGTAAGTTGTTGGACAAACTGAAAGATTATGAGAGAAATTGGGGGATTCTCTGGGTCTATTCAGAGCCAAAGAGACGATGATTTCATAGACTATGAAGCAATTCTTAACTCTAGGAAAACCAAAAAGTTAAGTAAAAAAGGGAAATGAAAAGACCGTACATGTTGTGTCTGGACCTTGAAAAAAATTGCTGAAGTAAAGAATAAAAAGCACATTCTAATTTAATCAAAATTATAATGTGACTTCACTGGGAGGTGAGGGGGGAGAAGTTGCGGGGGGAGGGAAGGAGATTTGCCGGAAATGGAGTGGTTGTGTGTGTGTGTGTGTGTGTGTGTGTGTGTGTGTGTGTTCAGGAAATGGAGTGATTATGGGAGAAAGAGACCTTTCAGAACGGGAAGACAGAACAGGTGACCACAGAGGAAAAGTGGAGAAACAACTCCTTGTACCTACGAGGCTAAATACTGCAGGAAACCTCAGAAGAACCGCAGCAGAACAGTCCTGTGACGCCTTTGATTAAAAGTCCCACGGATTTCAATTGCTAGTCTGGAAAGAACCGCTCCTTGTCTCTTCCACCCCAGAGAGCCCGTGTTTGCCTCTTCAGGTTCACCTCCCGTCAGTTTCCCTCTGTGCTGGGTTTTCACACCCTGACCCAGACCTGGATCTTTGAAGTGGTCTCCTCTAAGCCGGAAACCATCCTCTTCCTTCTCCCTCATTTAATTCTTCCTCACTCTTCAGGTGGCCACCAGTTCCCCAGGGAACCACTGCCGAAACCTTCTCTCTAGGTTTCCATAGCAATGCTCTCCTCTGCTATGTTTGGTCACCATTGTGCTCGGGTCACATACATTTGCCGTGTTCCATATATTTTCATGGGCATTTCATTAATAGTTCTCTCCCTTGGTAAGCTCCGAGCACCTTGAAAGAAGGGAACATGTTAGAAGGTAGTTGCTTAACAAAGAAAAGACAGGTGAGCAAAGGGCATGGTGTTCTTGGTGATGGAGTCAAAAATTCAGATGTCTTGAGTGGCTGATAGTAGTGGTTTGTGGACTTCTTAGGCAGGCGGAATACTTACTTGTTTTCAGAACACACTGACAAGCCATATTCTTCCTCTTTGCCTCTCTGCGTCTCTGGCCACTACAAATATCTCGGGGTGTGTGCATACTCATGCCAGTGCACGCACATGGATACAAACGCATCCACTCACATCCACATACTCTGGAGCTCCAGGCTCCAGCAGTTCCGTTGTAGGATGATGAGTCAGCATGCTGTCATCTCAAGCTCTCTTGTCAAAATCAGTTTCCTTCAAATGTTGACAAGTAGAAATATGTCAAGGCAGCAGTATGTAGAGTTCCGGGTGGGGGAATCTCTGTGAGCGATGACACGGAGACCCAGTGGCCAACACATCCAAAGAAACTTCTTGGGCTTGAGTGTGTAACTACATAGTTCAAATTCCTGAGATAATAAGCCTTATGCTGCCAAGAATGGTCGCCCTGAAAGTGTGGCTAACTGATGTCTAGCTGTTTCATAGACTCAACCTGCTACTTTTAAAGTGTAGCTATGGCAAAAACTAATGGCTCAGACGTCTAAGACAAAAAGGGAGCCATTCCACAGGAGCCGCTGTGGGAGCAACCAGTGACGTCTTCTTAGAAGGGAGTGCATCAGTCTATGAAAACTCAAGTTGTTGAGTAGCTTTGTAAATATGGGCCTTTCCTATCTCTTGCTATAGGGCAGAGCCTCCCTTCTGCTTGCACAAGGTTCAGAGTGAAATTGTGTTCTTTGGCATTACTTTTGGTGACACTTGCAGATAAGATGTGTGATTAATTGTTAATGAGCTTGGTGTGAAGGCTACAGAAACAGAATGATTTGATCCCTATTGAAAAATGGGTGATTATAGTTTCTTTGAAGTTATTGGTAAAAACTGGAGCTTCCAATGGTCTAGGGAGGTTCAGTGTAAATGGAAACCGAACAAAGGACTATGTTGACCTCTTCTTGCCACTGTCCAAAATGCAAAACTTTGAGACTGCTGCGGCAGAGGGATTTTAGGATGAGATTCATTTTTCTGATGCTGAAGGAGGTTTCCTCTCTGCAACTCCAATGCCCTCAGCTAGCTGGGGGAATTACTTCTTAAATTGCACATCCAACAGTCTGCTAAAGAGGTGTTCTTCTACCAGCAATTCTATACAGTTCCTTTGGGCACGCTGGAGTTTCAGAGGTTTCCTTCGGGTTTTTCTATAATTATAACGATATGATAGAGATATTGTCTGTGGCTCTTCTTTTCATTCTGTCACTTCAATAAAACACTCTGGTGAAATCAACTTTGAGGAAAGAATTTATTTCAGCTTCTGTGTTCAACTCTATCAGAGAAAGAAGTTGGGGCAGGAACCTGGATGGAGGAACCATGGAGGACCACTGCTTCCTGGCTTGCACACAGGCTTGTACTCAGCTAGCTTTCTTAGACAGCCCATGACCCTATTAATGGGGATGGTGCTGCCCACAGTGGGCTGAGTTCTCCTGCATCGATTAATAGTCAAGACAAGCTTTCACAGGCACCTCACAAACCAACTTGATAAACACAAATACTCAACTGTGACTCTCTTATTCTAGGTGATTTTAGTCTTTGTGAAGTTGACAGTGTACACTAATTAAGACATTGACAATAATAAACACGGCTATTGGAATTAAAGTTCTTGGACCATTGGGATGGCTCAGTGAGTAAAGTTGTCCCCCAACCCTGATGACCTGTACGAACTATGGGACACACAAAGCAGAAGAAAAGAACCAACTCCTGCAAGTTGTCCTCCGACCTCCACATGTGCACTGTGGCATGCACACGCGCGCGCGCACACACACACACACACATACACACACACACACACTAAATGTCATTTTTAAAAGATTAAATTCTTGTCCTAGCAAACATTGCATACATGTATGTATATATGTATGTGTATATGTGTTTGAAAATGAAGTCTCAGACAGTCTTGAACTCTGGATATAGCCAAGGGTGACTTTGAACTTCTGATTCTCTTGCTTCCCCCTCCCAGCTGCTGGCATTATAGGTGTGTACCACTATGTCTGGTTTTATGCAGTGCTGGGGACTAAGCCCAGGGCTTCCTGCATGTCTACCATCTGAGCTATATTGGCAGTCCAAAATCTGAGTTCTTGTCTTGTTTCTGACAGTAAAGCAAATTTATAGGGAAGAAACTGTCACTATCTCATTTTACAGATGGGAAAACTGAGGCTTAGGAAGTCATATGACTAGATAGCAAGTGGAAGCAAGACTCCAATAAATACCTCAGGCTTCTTGCAGTCTCTGTGGCATCCTACCCTCTGTCAACAGCTCTTCTGTGTTTCCAATTGCTCTTCCTTGGATAAGAAGGATGAAGATCTGTGTTTGACTCCTTATCAACTCACATAGATCAATCATAGATGAACTCATTGAGAGTAAGTGTGTTTGATTCTTTTCTTCTTTCTTCCTACATTTATTTATTTGTTTAGTGTGTGGATGTGTGTGTTTATGAGCATGTGCTCTTGAGCTAGAATTTGCTATCATGTGTGCATGGAGGTCAGAGGACAAGCTTTGGCTGTCAGTCCTCTCCTTCCATCATGTACTTCCTGAGATATAACTCATGTCCCTGGGCTTGGTGACAAGTGCCACTACCCACGGTGCCATCTTGCCTCACCTGCCATCTGATTCATCTTTATCCCTTGTGTATGTGTTCTGTCCAGCCTGGAGTAGGTGCTTCACCAACATTTGGTGAAAGAATCAGGGAAAGTCCTGGAAGGATGAATTATAGTAATGACATATTCTTTCTTAACTGGAGAGATTGCCGAGGTTGAGAGCACTGGCTGCTCTTGCAGAGGACCCGAGTTAGATTCCCAGCACCCACGTGGCCGCTCACAACTGTCTGTAACTCCAGGCTCAGCCAATCTATCCTCTTCTGGCCTCTGTTGGCTCCAGGAACATACAAGGCACACAACGTACAGGGTAGGCAAAGCATTCATAAAAAGAAGTAAATAAGATTTAAAAGCTTGATACTGCTTTCTGTTTATGAGATGTTTATAATCTTATTTGTCGTATATGTATATAGAGAGTAACTAAAATTCACAAATAAGCATAGAGACAAGATTTTAAGACTCAAGGACTAATGATAAGAAAGAAAAATCTTGAAAGCATTAATATAAAAAATAAGGGCCTGGGGCAATGGCTCACAGATTGCTTGCTCTGTAAGCACTAGGACCTGAATTCAGAGCTCCTTCAGTTCCTCTGCCTCTACCCCCTGAGCTCTGGGATTACAGATGAGAGCCACTACACCTACTTTATGCATGTTGGAGACCAAACCAAGGACTTCCTACATGCTGGTCACACTCGACCCACTGAACTACATCCCTAGGCCAAAGTCATGGCTTTTGATGTAAAGAAAAACCAAACCAAACCAAGCAACAGCACAAAGAACCTACTAAGCATGGTGGCTCATACAATCTCTTTACCTGGAAGGCTGAGGCAGGAAGGATGTAAGATGAAGGCTAGCCTTGGCAGCATAGCAATTTGGAGGGCAGCCTGAGATACAGAAGACCTTGTCTAAATAAATAAATAAGCAAACAAGCAAACAAATATGGAAAGAAAAAAGAAACTGAAACAGAAGCAATTTTAACAGGGTCTCAGGCTACAGCCCCTCTGGCAATTTGGCACCATTGGAGCCCCTACCCCAGTTCTTTGCTTTTTTTTTTTTTTTTGGTTTTTCGAGACAGAGTTTCTCTGTGTAGCTTTGGTGCCTGTCCTGGATCTCACTCTGTAGACCAGGTTGGCCTCGAACTCACAGAGATCCGCCTGCCTCTGCCTCCCGAGTGCTGGGATTAAAGGCGTGCGCCACCAACGCCTGGCCAGTTCTTTGCTTTGTATTCAGCCTTATCAGTCTGCTCTTGGTCTCCTGCTTCCCAAGTTCGGTACCCCGGGTTCCTTCCTCTGCTGGGGACAACTTATCCAGCCTTGTAACCCAGCAATCATCCTTTCATTTGACAGACAGATGATTGAAGACTGGAGGGACTGAGGGACTTGTTCAAAGCCACAGAGCAAATAAGTAGTAGGGTGGAGATGAGGACTCCGTTCAGACCTGGTCCAGACCCCTTTCCCCACTAAGCCCACAGCATCAGTTACTCAGGCTGCCTCCCATTTGATTTCATATCTGCTTTGTCTTCTGGTTGCTCTGCAGAAGGATGGGGCTGAGGTTGTTGCCAAGCAACAGGGTAACTGACAAAGATGCTTGAATCTCTGGGTCCAGCCCCGGCACCGCATGCAAACCAGCCTTCTGCTTGTACTCTTAGCACATGGGAGGTGGAGGCAGAAGGATCAGAAGTTCAAGCTCACCACTGAATGCATAGAGACTTTGAGGTCAGCCTGGGTTACATGAGACCCTGTCTCAAAACAGCAATAGCATTGCTAACAACAAGAAACAAAGTAAATAATTTTATGTGACTTTAGAACATTGGGTATGAGTTGATAAATAAGAATAAAGCGCAATAACACTGTATTATTTGCTGATTTGTTTATATATTTCTGTTTATTGTTTATGTAGTTGTATATTATTTATACGTTTATATTTTTAAAACATCACTTCCCCTTGATCTTACCTTTAGAATATACATACCTTCACTATTTTAAGAAAACGAAAGACTTACATATTAATTCTTCCTCTACTTGGTGTCACTGGCAGACTGGAGTTGACTATTTTACACTTTCTTCTCTGAATTCCCCAAACCAGAATGCTCGGTTTTGGCCATGTATAAGGCCATCCTTGATCCAGGCATGTGCTACAGCATCCCTTCCAGCTGAATGTGGCTGTATGTCTAGGATCTAGCTAATGACCCTTGGCAGGAAGTCTCAGCTACTCTTTTCCCTTCTCATTCTTTGGGCTGGAATGTAGAGTTAAAGTCTGGTGATTGGCAGTCATTTTAGAGCATTTGACAACATTTTAAAGATATGGCAGAGCAGTTACACAGGAGATTGAAAGCCATGTATTAGTTTTGGTCAGCTCATGTCCCAACACATTTATATGTGAGAGAAAAATCAATTTGTGTCTTGTTAAAACTACCACTGGGTCGGGGGAGATGGCTCAGTGGGGTAAAAATGCTTACGGCACAAGCCTGACAACTTGAGTTTGGATTCTCGGAATGAACATAAAAGCGGATACAGGAGTGCCCATCTGCGATCCCAGCATTCCTATGGTGAGGGAGGAGGTAGGGACCTCTGAAGAGTGTGGAAGGTGGTGGTGACTACCAAAAGTTGTTCTCTGACCTTCACATGCACACCATATCACATTGTGGCTGCATGCACACACAACGTAGAGTACACATACAACACAGAGTGTACACACACCACACATACACAATTTAAAAACCAAACTACTGCTATTTAATAACACATCTGTAGCCTCACAAAATCTAACTGATACAACACTTGATGTGACTTTAGAGTCAGTCATTGATGTAGAATTACAAAGCGTTAGAGAGTTTGAAAACTATTTGACAGATGGGAAGGTTGATCCTCCAAACCTGTGAGAATCAGGACTTATTTTTCTGTGATTCCAACCAAATTACTTAAAGGTTTTAGATGATAACAAAACCCAACCATGTCAATGAATAAACAAAAACAAACAAACAAACAAACAAACAAAAAATAATGGAATGCCATCTTGAGTGAGCAGAAGACAAAAACAGCTCCATTGACAAACAGGAAGTTATCTTTTCTTTTTTAGACTTTATTGCTAATTCCGTGTATATATGTGTGTGGGGTCATGAGTGCAGGTGCCCACAGAGATCAGAAGAGGACACTGGATCCCCAGAACTGGAGCCACCTGACACGGACACTGGGGACCACACTTGTTTCTTCTGCAACAGTAGTGCATGCTCTTAACTGCTGAGTCATCTCTCCATCCCAAGTGTGTTCTTGTTTGTCGCCATTTTATTTCCTAAAAGAAATACCAGTAAAGGGAAACTAAAGTTGTGATCTGGTGCTTGAGTCTGGGAGGGAGTTGTTTTGTTGTTTGAAGAGTGTCTATGTAGCTCAGGCTAGCCTCGAGTCCACTCTCTTCCAGCCTCAGCCTCCAGGTGCTGGGTTTTCAGTTGTGTACCATCAAAGCCAGCATTTTGGAGTGCATTTCCTTGTCACGTGATCTATGGTAAAGCATCACAGCCACGGTATCACACATAACCACTGTATTTAGTTAAATGACAGCTAGTCAGGGGTGATGTTAATGTTTGCGTGTCCTAACCAAATCCCAATACAGTTATTTCTAGCATCATGTTTTACTTCTTTTCGTTACTTATATGTGGCTAATCGAGACGAAAGGCGCTAAGACTTCCTCATGTTGTCCCCAAGGCATAGCAATGCTGCTCACCAAACATCAAATCATAAAGACACACTACACTTTAGGGGTGGCGGCAGCCTCTAACTGTGACACTAGCCAGGGGAGAACATTTGTGTTATACCCAGGGAATCATTGTAATTGTGTGCCACTGAGCCAATGAAAGTGGATCTTGTGCAATGCAGGGAATAATGATAGCCCTGTGGTGTTGTGCAAGCCGGGGGAGTCTCACGAGCTCCACCTGTAAGGCAGAGCCAGGGGCAATGAGCTCCGAGAAAAGATCCAGGGAATGCAAGCAACCCAAAGGGTGGGACTTAGAGCCCCCTCAAGTACCAGGAACTCCCAGAGGCCACTTCACTTCTCACTTGGTGTGGTGGTGACTGTTTCTCGTGCTTTGCACATGAACTTACATCTCACTAGACTGGTGGCTTTGTCGTCCAGGTCTGCTTTATGAATTATCAAGTCTGAGTTGGTATTATGACCAGAGCAATCAAATACTTCCCCTCAGTGGCCTGTGATTTAGACCCTTCATGGTGTGTGTGTGTGTGCCTGTGTATGTGCGTGTACATGTGTGTGTTTATGAGCCACATACTCTCTGAAATGAGAACTAATATAATCTTGAGTCTCTCTCTTCTAAATTGAAAGAATTCAAACAATTTGCTAATATTTCACTGTTCTGTTTTTACCTTTGACTGTTGCACATTGAAGGTCTGTCTTGCTACAGACCTTGTTAGAAAAACATTAACTCTGGAGGTGACCTGCCCATTCACTTCCTCCATGAGAGGGACTCGAGTAGTTTTAGCTTAATTGACCTCAGAGTCTTTCTAGTCTGCCTTATCAAAATGGAAAACAACATGGCGTTCTGGAAATTTTTCATGAAGCCAGTGGGACACACCTGCGTCACTTTTTTGTAGAGGTCACATGGCAGGGACAGAAAAGAGAAGCTCTGCTTCCACATTCTGCCAATTTCTTCACGGAGGAAAATGAAGCACTCAGCAACCTTTGTTTTGACCAGGATGTTGTTTTAGTACTTGCCTCCATCTGCATTCAGGGTCTGCACAGAAAATCAATTCATGAATAACCGAGGTCACAGCATGACCCACACCCCCATTTTTTGGACTGGTAGAGCACAGCACTTGTCCTATTCCAATTAAGCCCTACATGGCCACGGGGTATTTGGATAGCCAAGGGCACTAATTCCAAGTCAAATTCTTCCAAGTCACTTGTTGACTGTTTACAGCAGTTCAACTATTTTTGTTGATGGGTCATAAAGACTGATGACTATAGCTTCCTTCTTTGTGCTGGGGTGGGGGGCAGTGGAGATCATGCTTTTGGTTTTCCTGGATTCCCTTGATTTACTGATCAGATATGTGTTCAATGTGGTTGACAGCTGGCCAAAGTAGCAGTAGCAAGGGGTGAGTGTGACGCCGCCCCCCCCCCAACCTAGGCTCTGGTGAGTGTACAGCAGCTGTGACTGAATGGGAGCATCCCATTTGCTCTCTGGGAGGTGTGGCAAGGATGCCCCTTTATTCTCCTTATCTCCACATCAAAGGGCAGGCTTGTCATGTGCTTGTGATCTGGCCATAATGATCAGTCCTCTGAATGCAGCTTCGGGTGGTGACATAGTCCTTCGAGTGGGTGAGCCATCAGCTGCTCTCACATAAAGTGTCGTGAGGCTGGCAGCTAGACACCGAAGCAGTTTCCAGGTTGTTGCTAGGGATGCCGCATTAAATACCCCGATCCTCTGTGCACGAAATGAGGAAAAAGTGACATTCTGACTTCCCTGTGGGAGTGGAATACGTGATTCACAGGCCTTCTGCAGCATTAATCAGGCCTTGTTTACATGGAAGGGAGCCAAAAGAGCCAGAGCCAAGAAGGTGTGTTTGGAAAGCCAAGTGGTGATGTCATCCATGCAGAGCAGCTCCAGCAAGTCACTTGCTCCCTTAGATGCCTTGTACTGAACCACGGAGCAAATCCCAGTTAAGTGTCTTGGGAACACCAAGGTGCTTCACCCTGGGCTTGGGATTTACATGATTTTTACTATAATTTGTTTGCTAAATAGTAGAACATCATCGTTTGTGACTATCCTGGCCTTGTCTACTGGTAAATGACAACAAGGGAGTCTTAAACACTTGCAGGGCCACCCTCAGCTAATGTGATGTGAATCTCCAAAGGAATTCAGACATCACAAATGGACTGTTAGTGTCAATTGCATCCTATCAAGGATTTTAACCACATACGATGATTATAAAATACTTTTCTTTTTTTAGACAAAAGCTTACATCACAGACTTGCTTAAACTTGTTACATAGCTGAGGATGACCTTGAACTCATCTTGCCTCTACTCTCAAGTCATTATATGCATGGACTGCCATGCCAGGTTTCTGTGGTGCTGGGGATGGAAACCAGGGATTTTTGCTACATCTTCAGCCCTCATATGTTTTTCATTATTTAAAACAATTCAGCCACCAGCTATCACTTCCTTTCCAGTGGAGAAGATGATATGATGTCTATAAAGACAAGGCAGTAAGACTTTGGGTTCTGGATGTGAACAGAATAAAGCAAATATTTGTTTGAAATATTGAAATGTTACCACGGCCTATCTCCTGTGATTATTTGGATTGCATTCTTCACCTCAATGCTGGCACCATAGCCTCTGTCCTTAATTGAGTTCATGTGTCAAGCCCTGGATGGTTAGGTATTGAGGCCACTACTGTGAGTGAATGGACATTGTCCTTGTCATGATGGGTAATGGGCCAAATATTGCTACCAATCCACAGAGTCTGCTTAAAGGGCAAAGGAATTTATTAGAGAAGGAAAACTCACTCTACAGAACAGAGGAATTATTGCAAAGTCCTGGAAGGCTGAGGCACAGTCCCACACTATTTTTTTTTTTTTTTTTGGCCTGGTCTGTCTCCAGCATCCGAAACCACAAGGGAGCAAAGAGAGTGCCTCGTACATGCATCCCAGGTCCTAAGGGTCCCGTATTCCCCCTCCTCCCCCCACCAGCGGCCATGTCCCAGGGGCATGTACTTCAAGGTCATAGGCAGGTGTACCAGTTGCCTGCTACCTCACTAGGGGCGGTGCTTCAAGGTCATAGCTGGAGCAGCTACCCACTACAATGGAGTTTATTCACTGCAATCAGCCACTACAGTAGAGTTTCTGTAGCATGAAAAGTAGAACTTGGGTATGTTAGTAGAATCACACCAATGTCTGAATTAGAGACATTGCTTTTTAGGGGAAGGCTCTTTCCATTAGCTTCTCAGTTCGAAGCTCAAGTTCTTCAAGTTAGAATCCTTGTCCATTTTAAAGAAATTCTAAAATGATTGAAATGGAAGATCCTGTTTTTTCAAAACAAGCAAACACAAAGGCTGGAAACGCAGTTCAATAGCATCTGCCCAGCTGTGCATCCCCACACTTGAAAAAAAAAAAAGAACAAAAACTATAGCAATCTTAAAACAGAGTCAGGTTCCAGTCCTCCTTGAATAATTAGCCAGTTTTGTTCTACTTTGCAAACAATTCTCTAGAATATCTTATGTAAAGTGAACAAGGGGAAAGATTTAAGTTTATTTTGCCTGTAAGTCAACTCAGAGAAAGGGCTCTATTGCTTCTCTCCTGAGCCGACTTCTGTTCACGGGACAGCAGGATCCTTTGGGTTCTGCTGGGCTAAGGTAGGGGAGTCAGCGCAGTAAGGACTTAAATATAATAATGAAATAGTCTATTGGGAGTAGAAGGAGCACAAGAGTCCTTATAAGAGACTCCTTTGGGAAAAGTTTGCTTTCAGGGTTAGACAAATGACAAGGCAAAGGCAGCGGGCTTGAAATAACCTGGCTTCTTGGAAGTAGAGATTCTCCTCTCTGATAGGAACTGACAGGACACTTAATCTTCTGAGACGGAAGAAAAATGGAGTCTCACGCAGGTTAGGAGACTTTCAGAAAACTTTAAAAACCAATGCTCTCTTGCTTACATCGTGTTAATTACTTGTGTGTGTGTGTGTGTGTGTGTGTGTGTGTGTGTACACTCACATATGGAGGTCAGAGGACAACTTTTGGGATTCAGTCCTCCCCTTCTAACAGGTGAGTCCCAGGGATCAAACTCAGATCACCACCAGCGAAGCACCTTTGCCCACTGAGCCATCCTACCTGCCTCCATCTTGCTTTAGTGTGGGTTCTGCTTTGGCTTCTCTGGGGTGGGACCTGTGCTTAGTGTCTTCCTGCATGGATTGGGGACTTTCACAATATCACATGCTCATTGAACTCCTGGGGACATGGCATGGCAATCCAGCTGTATTGCTTTAACAAGAAAGTAGGCCATTTTCTTATCTCTTGAAAGATATGTTTGTCAACTACCTGCCTGAGAGTTGCCTGGCATTTTGATAGGGAAGAAAGAGTTGGTTGAAGGGCCTCACCAATAAGCCTGTTTCACAAGTAACCAAGTCATGACATGATGACATACTTTTATATTTTCTTTTGGCATATACCATCAACTATAACTAATATAGATTGAAGAAAGGCATGAACTCTGGTAGCTAACTACTCAATCCTCAGATTTCCCCCCCTCACCCCACACATCTTGGGTTTGTGCTGTTGTTTCAAGTACTATAAACTTCATTCTTCCCTTACTGATGTTAAAATTGAATCTGCATTGCCCAGCTGACGTGGAGGTATGGTAATTAGTTATATAACTGGGCTTCAAATATAGCTCAATTGGTAGAGCACTTTCCAGTGAGACTCTGGTTTCAACATCCAGGAAAACACACACACACACACACACACACACACACACACACACACACACACAC
>CABHPH010140347.1:32399-50030 GCA_902168325.1 Peromyscus nudipes
CACACACACACACACACACACACACACACACACACACACACACACACTTTGAAATATGTCTTTAATTTAATCACCAAAGATGATAAAACTGTTAGTCGTCAACTTTTTGGTGTCTGTATGTACTAAATTAAAGTAAAAATTGCTAAGTATTTTCACATTGGCTACAGTAGGTGTGGCCATCTAAAATTCTTTTAGGGGAAATGCCATTTTTCATTAGTATTATGAGTACAATCAGGAGTCAGAAATGACAAATTCTTGTGTATAATTGTAAGTGAAGGGAAAAGTCTCTCTTTCTTAGCCGTAATTATGGAGCAGACAGTTTACTTAACTTGGAAATCTTTTTAATGTCAGCAGGGAAATGTCTGAGTGACTGTTATGGAGTCTTTCAAACTGGCCATGTGACTTCTTCAAAGAGCTCCATGCATAGTGCATGCTGTCAGCCACACACCCTTAAAACGCTGCTGCCAGAGCTGGGGAAAAGCCTGGCACTGGGAAGGCAGGCTTAGGAGTTGAACAGTGGTGACCTGTGAGAGACTGTAGATTCCAAACAGTGGGAGGCTCAAACTCCCCGTGATCTGGTGATCTGCCTGGCTCCTAACACAGATAGACCTGGGCTGCTTTCAACCTTAACTAGAAAGCTACGCCCCTTCTCCCCACCCCAACTCCCCTACTCCTCTCTTTCGAAAGAGTCAATGGAGAGCTGTGTAATTGATCCAAGTCCTAAAAATGAGAGACTCCCCTCCACCATCAAGGCTCAAGGAACCTTGAAGAGGAGGAGGGAAGGATGTAAGATGAGAGAGGTGCTATGAAGGGCTGCTTTCTGGGCAAGATGTGGCTATTGACATCTTATTTCACAGCCGCTGTGGTGATTTGCACAAGACCTGCCAAAATCCCTGCATAGGTAAGGGAGATGATGTACAGACCCTGCTGCTTACTGAGCAGCAGTAACTGCTGGGGAGGAAGAAGTATTCTTTCTTTTATTCCTTTTTTTTTTTAATCCTTTTTTATTTTTTACTTTTGAGACAGGGTCTCTCCCTCTCTCTCTCTCTCTCTCTCTCTCTCTCTCTCTCTCTCTCTCTCTCTGGTATTTTGAGACAAGGTCTCTCTGTGTAGCTTTGGAGGCTGTCCTGGAACTTGCTCTGTAGACCAGGCTGGCCTTGAACTCAAAGATCCGCCTGCCTCTGCCTCCCGAGTGCTGGGATTAAAGGCGTGTGCCACCGCCACCCGGCTGGAGGAAGCATTCTTTACTGAGGATGTGGCCACTGGCAGGCATTCCACGCACATACAGGCAGTTCTAACTGAACTTAGTGGTTTATCTTGAAAAAAAGAGGACATTGGTTAGAAGGGAGAGTGTTGGGGGTGTTCAGGAGGAGTTGGAGGGAGGAATGGATGGGGGTAGAGTTGACCAATCCTATTTCATTATATACATTATGAAATTAAAAACTCCATTTCTGAAACGACTTAGACATGCTGCAGCTGTCTCCCACCTGTGGTGGTAATGTACAGTTCTTGTCTTTTTCTTTGTCCCAGACTCCAGAGCCCCTCCCACTGCTTATTAACACACAGAGCAAAAGAACCAAGAGGCCCCAGAGGGAGACGTCCACCCCAGCTCCAAACTGCCTTGATAACTCAACCCAAATTTCCTTCTATATGTAGACTCTTTGAAAAACCTTTTTTCCTCTCTCTCTCTCACAAGTTCTCATCAGCTCATTCGTGTTAGCTCACAAGTGCCAGTGTGTGGGATGTGAGACAGGGTAGGGTTGGGGCAATTCTTAGGGTACCATTCTTTTGTGGCCTGAGCTGACAGTGTTATTAGTCAACTGGGAGCCTGAAATGAACAGACAAATTTCTTAGAATTGCTTTGTGCAGGGATAACCAACACTTGTGTTCAGAATAGCCAAAGAGAAAGTGGTCTTTCTCATGAGTTCTGGGACAGCTCATGCTGTCCCTATAAAAATCTACTGTTGGGGCTGGGGACTCGGCCCTGTAAAGTGGTTGCCATGTCATCATGAGGACCTCAGTTCCATTCTCAGCCCCCCAAATCCAGGTGTGGTGGATTGCAGCCTCAGCCCTGGGGAAGCAGAGACGGAGGGTTCCTGGGGCTTGCCATTCAACTCAGCCTACTTGGTGAATTCTGGGTCCCAGTGAGAGACTCCACTTTAGAAACCAAGTAGACAGTTCCTAAGGAACACCAGCTAAGATTGACCTCTGATGTCCACATATACACAAACACACGTGGGTACCAGCACACACATATCCATATGAAAACCTGCACATCCCCATGCATGTGCTCATTTACACAAAAGAAAAAAAGAAAATGGGTAAAATCAAGTCCAGCTCTCTCTTTTTTACTGTGAGTGGCAGAACAGGCCAGGGGAAAGAGCTGGAGGGCTGGAGAGGGTTCTACCTCTCTCAGCTTGCAGGTGTCCCAGGTCCTCTCTTAAGAGTTCATTCGCTTTGTCTTGGGTGGTATGGAAGCATCATACCCGCTCCTTGCCTATTCAGTGATAGCATTTGAGCCAGGTCCACTGGACCCGTCTATCTCCAGAAAGTGAAGGCTCAGACCGGGTAGAGGAGGGAGGCTGTGTTTGGGAGGGAGGGCAGTGGCCTTCATAGAACCCCTAGCTCCACTGTTGCCTCTGCAGCAGCGTTTCCTGTGTGTGAGACCCTTTCCCGGGGTGATACTTGGAAATTGCAGAACAAGGCCTCCGATTCTTGGCATTATTTACTTTTGGAGACCCACACATTTAAACTTAGAAACTGGTTGGGATGTTTCACTCCTATCAAGTCAACTATCTTTTATCTGTGTGGAATCCTAGGACTGTCTCAAAGAGAAAGGAAAAGGATGGAGGGAACGGAACGAGGGAAGGCAATCTGGAGGACGGCCATCTTGTGAACGTTGCCATGGAAATGTCTATGTTCTGTGACTGAGGTCACACAGTTTCCTGTGAAAATGTTTTTTCAGTTGCTACCTTGAGATTCTGTGGATTCACTAGCACGACAAGAAATGACAGTGTGCCACCATATCCAGTCCCCCAATTCCTGAACACACTGGACACATCTGTTCATTTAAGCCTTCCCCCATCATTGTCTTGTGTATTATGTGTTCAGGTGTGTGTGTGTGTGTGTGTGTGTGTGTGTGTGTGTGTGTGTGCATGTGCATTTGTATGTATGTGGGATTCATCCCTAAGCATTTTGTTTTTTGGTTGGCAATCAGAACTAGTATCTGGAGAGATGGCCCAGTGGTCAAGAGCACTTGCTGCTCATGCAGAGGACAGTACCCACGTGGCAGCTAACAGCTCTTCTTAACTCTAGTTCCAGGGACTCTGATACCATCTTCTGATACTCTGCAGGCACCAGGAAAACATGTGCTATACTAACATATATTTGGGCAAAACACACATGATGATACAAGAAAAATAAACAGAGCTTTTCAAAGTTAATTTTTATAAAGTGGTATTTTGTAAGAAAAAGCGAATTCACTGATTGCTTGCTGCTGTTGAAAAGAAATATCTATGCTCGGTTTGTCGTCAATACCGTGCTCAGACAGTGAAGCATGGACTTTTCTCAGGAAGGCTCCTGCTTATATTTTCTTGCAAAGTTTTAAGCAGATCAGAGTTTTCTGTCCTTCCAATGTGTAGTTTGATGAATTTTTTTTTTTTTACTCCCGTACCTGTTTCTTCCTTTAATAGATAGTTCTTTTTTGTTGTTTTCCACCATATACACCAAGCTGGCTGGCCCAGCCGCTTCTGTAGCCCTGAGTGCCCTGAAATTCACTACATAGCCCAAACTGGGCTTGAGCTTGTGGAAATCCTCCTGCTCCAGCCTCCTGTACGTGAAGATTATGGATGTGGGACTCAGCAGTTCAGGGCACTGGATGCTCTTCCGGGACATGAGTTTTGATTGTCCGCACCTGTGTGGTGCCTCGCAATCATCTCTGACTCTAGTTCAGGAGACCCAGTGCTCACTGAGGTACAACCCGTATTTTTCCTTTCTAATGCATTTAATTCATAATTTTTTAATTAGTACAAGCTTTGGCTTCATCTTAATAAACTTGAAGTATGGTGTTTTTGCCAGGGATTGTGGTGTACACCTTTAATCTTAGCACCCAGGAGGCAGATCTCTGTGGGTTCCAGGAAAGCCTGGTTTTTGTAGTGAGATCTAGACTAGCCAGGGACACATAGTGAAACCCTGTCTTAAAAACAACAACTTGAAAGACAACAAGCAAACAAAAATCACTAGTTTTCCTTTGGAAGGTGATAATTGCTTCCCCTTCCCAGCTTTTCTTAAACAAGTTTGTATGTTTATCTTAACCTATTAAATTTTAACTTATGCATTTGGGGTATATAGTATAATGATTTGATATACATGCACACCCTCAAATGATTACCATAGTGAAGTCAGTTAACACGTCATCATCTCACATGCTTGTCTTGTTTTTTATATGTATCTATTCATCTTAGCAGGTTTCAAGTATATAATAAAGAATTATTAACGAAGTCATCATGCTGTACACTAGACTCCCAGAGTCCACTCTTTTTCTGAAAGCTTTGAGCCCTTGACCAATGCGCTTCTGTCTTCCCTGTGCTAGCCTTCCAGTCCTGAGTAACTGTAGTCACAGTGTCCCACACTGTGAGTCTACAAGTTGGACTTATTTAGGTATGCATATATCAGAGATCATGCAGTAATGATGATGCATTGAGGACAGTAATGTGATGCAAAATGGTGTTTCAGTCAGCCATGGACCACTTACCAGATGATGACCTGTACTACTAAATGGGGCTGATAAATTCCAACTGCCTAGTGATCCTGTAGTCAAGTTGATGTCGTGGTCCAGTATGTTATGTGCTGGTGGGGACCCAGTACAGATGGACCAGGTACTCTGCCAGTTGGTTTGTTTGGGGCATACAGTTGTGTAGAATATTTGATGAGGGCAACAGATAACTATGCTATGGGTTTGTGTGCTTACTATGCGCCATCATCACATGAGGCTGTACTCCTACTTTTGAAGATAAGCTCATGGTACAACAGTGAACCCTGTTACAAACGGAAGCAGACTTGCCATTTTGTCTTTTGATTATATCAAGATTCTAAGGCAAGGAGTTGACCTACACCATCCAGGCTTCTCAAAGTGTGTACTATTATGTGACACCAGGACAACATTACTTCAGGTTGCAATACTCAATCAAGACAATATGCCACGCTATATGTGTGTATTTGGTTTTCTGTGCCTGGCTAGTTTCAGTTAGCATGATGTTCCTCTGGTTTATCCATGTTCTTGCAAATGGTCTGAAGATGGACCTGTAGGTTTCTTCCTTGTCCTGTTGTAAATAACTACAGTGAAGTCAGGACTGCATTTATCTCTTCAAGCCTTTGGCTTCATTTCAATTGGATATGTAACCAGATATTGAGTCACTGGATCGTGAGATAGTTTTAGTTTTTGAGAAACTTCCACACTATCTGCCATAGTAGCTGAACTACTTTACACTTCTACCAACAGTATGCAAGGATTTCCTTTCTGCCACATTTTCCTCTACGTGTGCTATCTTTCATCTTCTTTGTAATATCATCCTATCATCCATGTCAGTGCCAGGTCAGACATGGGTCACTGTGGTGCTGTTTCATATTTTCCTAAGGGTTAGAAATGATGAGCATCTTTTTAGATATCTGTTCACTATTTCTATGAATTCTTTGTTAATTATACAGTTAGGCTTATTATGGTCATTGTCTTGTTATTGAATGGAACATGCTCTTTATATATTCTAGATGTTAACTCCTCCTCAGACACACACTTTATAGTTTCTTTCATTCCATAGATGGTCTTTTTTGTTTTAGCTGTTTCTTTTGCTGTGCACAGTTGTAATTTGATATGATATCACTTGCTTCTCATTCCTTCTGGTACCTGCGATTTTTGAATTACACATTTGGGAAAAAAATCACTGCAAATGTGTAGAAGCTTGGCCCTAGTTTCTTCTAGAACAGTGATTCTCAACCTGTGGGTCGCGACCCATTGGGGTTGCATATCAGATATCATGCATATCAGATATTTACTTTATGATTCATAACAGTAGCAAAGTCATAGTTATAAAGTAGCAATGAAAATAATTTTATGTGGGGGTCACCACAACATGAGGAACTATATTAAAGGGTCGCAGCATTAGGAAGGTTGAGAGCCACTGTTCTAGAAGTTTTGGCTTCAGGTTTTACATTTAAGTCTTTTATTAATTTTTCTCTTGCTATTTTCACGTTTTAAATTGGTGTATGTTAGTTGTAAATATAATAAGTTTCATTTTCATGTATGTATATAATTCAATTTAAAAAGCATATTCGCTTTTTGTTCATTGCCCTCTTGTGGGTCTCCTCTCCCTCAGAGGGGTACCCCTCTCTTGCATGCTGAATTAATTTCTGTGAGTTGTTTAAGGTCGGGGCGAGTTTTCTTCCTGGAGATGGACATCCAGTTTTCCCAGCACCAGGCATCTAAGCAACAGTCTTCCCCATTGTGCGTTCCTGACACTCTTGTGAATCGTAGGTTGACTGCATAGACATGAGCTGATTTCTAGGCTCTCTGTGCTCTGTTGGCTCCTATGTTGTGTGTTTTTCTGATGCTCTCTTATTTTTGATTCAGCTTTTCAGTAAAGCTTGAGACTGGGGAGTAGGATACCTCCAGCTTTTTTGTTCTTAGGATAAATTATTTAAATTTCATATGAATTTTATGAGTTTAAAAACTGTGTATAAAAATGCAATTAGTTTCCCTTCCTCCATCTCTTCCTTCCTTCCTCCTTTCTTCCTTCCTTCCTTCCTTCCTTCCTTCCTTCCTTCCTTCCTTCCTTCCTTATCTCCTTCCTTCCTTCCTTTCTCTTTTTCTTTCTTTCTTGTCATTAAGACAAGCTAGAACTTGCTATATAGCCAAGGATGACCTTGAATTCCTAGTCCCCCTGCTACCATATCCAAGTGCAGAGTTTACCAACATGCACCATCATGCCCAGCTGTCATGGGAATTTTGACAGTCATCATATGGACTCTGTAGATTGATTTGGATGTTGTAATGTCAATGTTAGTCCATGAATATTGGATATCTCTATTTGTATCTTCCTAATATCTTTCTTTAGTGTTTTATGGTTTTAGTAGGGAACAGATATATCTTGCTTCTCTCCTTCAATGTGTTGCTAGGTACTTTATTGTTTTTGAAATTGTAGAAGTTATTTCATTGATTTTTTTAAAGGTCATTATTAATATAGAAATGCAACTAGGTGAACTTTGTATCTTGCAACTTCACTGACTTTACAAACAGTTTAACAAGCTTTTAGTGGATTCTTTTAGAGTTTTCTGTAAATAAAACCATGGCATCTGCAAATTGAATCAATTTCACTTTTCTCCTTTTGATTTGGATTCCTGTGTGTGTGTGTGTGTGGAGGGGGGGCTCACATTCATGCCGTAGTGAATGTGTGGAGACCAGAGAGTACCCTGGGGTATCAGTCCCTGCCTTCTGCCTTGCTTGAGACAAGGTATCTTTTGTTAATTTTCTGTGAGTACATTAGCCTAGCTGGACCGCCAGCATCTGAAGATTCTCCTGTCTTTTGTTCCCATCTTCCTATAGAGTGCTGGGATTACTGATGCTCTTGTTACACATCCAGCTTTTGTGTGGATTCTAGAGATTTGCACCCAGGTCTTCAAGCTTGCACAGTGGGCCATCTCCCTGGCCCCCTGAATGTCTCTTCTTCCTCCTCATTGCTTGATTTCTCTAGCCAAGTCTTCCAGTGCTATATTGGACAGAAATATGAGAGTTAGCATCCTTGTCTTGTTCCTGATTTTAGTTAGTGGAAATTGTTCTGATTTCTACCATTTGAATCTGATATTTGCAGTAGGCTGATCATGTACAGCTTTTATTAGAGTAAGATAAATTCCTCCATATCATAATTTGATGAATCATGAAGACATGTTGAATTTTGTAAAATGTACTTTCTATATCCATTAAGATCATGTAGTCGTTATCCTTCATTCTGATAATATGTTGAGTCAAACTTATTCATTTGTGTTGAACCATACTTGTATCCAAGAGATAAACAGCAGTTGATCATGATGTATGATCACACTAATGTGCTGTTGAATTTATCTTGCTAGTACTTTGTTGAGAATTCTTGCATCTGAATTTTCTTTTGTTTACAATGCTTTTGTCTCCTTTTGGTATCATGGTGACCTCTCTCTCTCCTCTCTCTCTCTCTCTCTCTCTCTCTCTCTCTCTCTCTCTCTCTCCCCACCCCGTGTGTGTGTGTGTGTGTGTGTGTGTGTGTGTGTGTGTGTGTGTATACACGCATGTGTGTATAAATGAACATTTTTTGTGCGTATGTGTAGAGGCCATTGATTGATGTTGGGTATCTTTCTCAATTGCTCTGTACCTTGCTATTGAGACAGGATCTCTCACTTGGAGCTTACCAGTTCAGCTTGACTGTCTGGCCAGTGAGCCCCAGGGATCTTCCTGTCACCATGTAGCCAGTGCTGAGATTCCAGGTGCATGCGACCATACACAATCGTTTTACTTGGGCTCTGCGGGATTGAAATCTAGTCTGTATGCACTGACAGCAAGTACTTTATAACTGAGCCATCCACCTAGGTCTGATTTCTTTCTTAACTGTTATTTTTAAGTATGTGTTTTGATTTCTAATAATGTACATTTCTAATTAATGTGCAAGGACTTTCTGGTTTGGGTTTACTGATTTCTAGCTTGCCTATACAATGGCCAGAACATATACTCTGTAAATACAGTTTCTATGTTTGAAACTCATTGGGATTTGCTTCACAATTTTAAAAGAGTCAGTGGTAATAAAGGTTCTGTATGTGGTGGGAAGGAAGGAAGAAGGATGAATTGTCTTTCATGGGCACATTGGATCAAGTTTAAAATCATACATATATTGTTTATATTCCTTTAAAATATGTTGCTACTTCTTCCAACTGTTTCCACTCTCGTCCTCCTTCTTCAGATGGGATCTTGCTATGTAGCCAGCCTGGTCTTGAATTTGCCATCCTGCACTCTCTATCTACAGGCCTTTACCAGCACACCTGGCTCTAGAAATGACTTATTTTTTCTGAATGTATCTGCTCTCTCAACTGATTTCCTTTGCTATTCTCTGTTAGTAGGAATTGTGTGTGTGTGTGCCTGCTGAATCCTCTTTTCTCTTTAAAATGACTCTATGGGGGTCATTCCATCTACACTGTTTTCCCTAATGCTTCCTACTAAGGAAGTAGCCCAATTATGGCACCTAATGTCAATGACCCCCTACACTATTTCATAATATAAAATGTTTGTTTTTTCTACTTTCATCATGAAACCAAAATATCAAAGGGGTGTTTTTCTGTCTTTGTGTCTCCTGTACTTAGCTCATGCCTGGTGTATTATAGGTGGTCAGGGCTATTTGTTAAATGAAGAAAGATTGTTCTTTTATTGTTGTTATTGCTTCTGAGACAGGATCTCCTGGGGCCAGGTTGGCTTCAGACTCACTATCTAGCCTAGGATAGCCTTGACCTCCTGATTCTCCTAGCTCAGTCTGCTGAGTTCTGGCATTACAGGTGTGACCTATTACTCCTGGCAGTCACAATGTATCTTAAATAAGCTCTGTCTATTTGTGTAGCTAGCTCAGGATGATAGAGTTCAGTGATTGGAGGTCATACTGCTCTGACTGTGTCTAGCTCTATACTCTAAGCCTATCTGCTTTAGTCTGGTCAGCAACTGGAGATGCTATTCACCTTAAAGATGGTGATGAAGGTTAAGGACACAGTTCCATCAATACAATAATAGACCAGCACACAGCACTCAAAACAACTACCACTTTCCATAAAACAAATTCTTCCTATGGTGTTAGCTTAATTTTCTATTTCCTTACCTGTGACTTCTTGTGACTAGTTGTCTAAAAGTGGGTGGAATTATAATAGATGCTGTGATGGTTTGAATGAAAATGCCCCCCCATAGGCCCATAGGGAGTGGCACTTTTAGGAGGTGTGGCCTTGTTGGAGGAAGTGTGTCACTGGGGGTGGGCTTTGAGGTTTCAGATGTTCAAGTCAGGCCTGGTGTCACTTTCTCTTCCTCCTGCCTGCCAATCCAGATGTAGAATTCTCAGCTCCTTCTCCAGCACCATGTCTGCCTGGGTGCTTCCATGCTTCCTGCTGTGACAATAAAGGACTAAACTTCTGAAACTACAAGCCAGCCTTAATTAAATGTATTCCTTATTAAGAGTTGCTATGGTCACGGTGTCTCTTCATAGCAATAAAAACCCTAAGACAGAAGTCATGAAAATTTATCATTGTTTTCTTTTTTATAGAGACTGGATCTCATGTAGCTGAAGATTAACTTGAACTTCTAATTCTCCTGCCCCCACTCCCCAGTGCTGGGATTTCAGACTTGTGTCACCCTGTCCAGTTTATTTGGTGCTGAGGATTGAATCCAGGGACTAATACACGCTAGACAAACACACTACCAACTGAGCTACAGGCCCAGCTCTTGTAACCTGCTCAGGGCCCAGGAGACAGTTCCCTGATCAACCTTGACTCATTTCCCTAATGCTATTAGCCCCATCCCTCTTCTTTCACTATCAAAGTTCTTTGAATAAACATCATTATTCGGTATTTAGCATTATATTACATTTGAGTTAAATAACTGTTGCTTCGTGGATGTCTCTCTTACACACAGAAGACCATGTGAATTCTAATTGTAACTTACCTACCATTCTCTTCTCAAGAGCTGCATTTTGCAGTGAATTCAATAAATAATTGTTGGCTGATTAGTTATATGGTAGAAAATAAACTATAGTTTAATACAGACTATTTAAAGAGTTCTTTTTAAGTACATCCATAAGTACAATGCTTATGTTTTCATTAACTGGTTGATTATTTTTACTTTAATTGATATATGACATGAAAGCTGTATGTTTTTAAATTTGAGAGTGGGAGTTTGCAAGGAATATGTTTTCTAGATCATTCCCTGTATCTATTCCCAAGGACTGTCCAACATTCATCTGGAATAAAAATGGGACCTTTATTTTTAGAAATGTAATTCAAAAGTCTACAGTTGGTCAGATCAAAACTCGCTATGCTTAGTCTGAGTGGCTCTACCAAGCTCATGTCGGATGCTGCCACCACTAGTGTGAGTCTCTCAGGCGGGTGAGACTGCAGAGCCTTGTGCAGTTCACAGCTGTTGTCTCTAACCTGTGCCCATGTGAGAACCTTCCTCTGGTTTGTGGTTATAACCAGAGAGCCTAGAGACTGTTTGTGGTACTTTACCTTATAGACTTTGGAGCTATGTGAGCCCTAAATAGCTACCTTCCTTCTAAATGCTGCTTGCCCATGTGGCCTGGCAGTTGCTTTTATTACTTCCTAGCATTCCAGAGAGCAGGGTCAGCTTGTAGTGGTGAAAAATCTGTCCCTGTCCTCTTTTTAAAGATGCTTAGACTGAGTTACACAAAGCTAATGCCCATGGTGTGTCAGATAATTTTGTAAAATATATTTCATTACTTTCCTATTCTATAGATAAGAAAATTGAAGGGTGAGGAGTCCAGCTAAGCTGTAAGTTGCAGAAACCTGAATCACATCCATCATTATTGACTCTCATGTTCTGTGAGCTTTCCATAAAGCAATACTGACTCTCAATATTAGTGGCATTTCTGTCTCACTTTGCATTAGTGAAAAAGTGGAACTGTTCATGTAAGGGATGCAAATATGAGAACCTGAGGCTGGGTCCCCAGCACTCCTGTAAAAAGTTGGACAAGGTGGTGTGAGCCTGTGATCTAAGTGCTAGTATACGGAAGCAGGAGGATCCTGAACTTGCTGGACAGCCAGTCCAGTTGTTGAACCCCAGGTTCAGTGAGAAACTCTGCCTCAGTAAATAAGGTGAGGATGTGATTGAAAAAGACATCCATCGAGATCTACATGAGCAAACTGGACGTGAAGGGGGGGTAATGAACGGCAAGGGTCGAGGGAAAGAGAGCTTAGGGGAGCAGGAGATCCCAGCTGGATCAAGAACAGAGAGGGAGAACAAGGAAAGAGAGACCATGATAAATGAAGACCCCATGGGAGTAGAAAGGAGCAAAGTGCTAGAGAGGTCCCCAGAAATTCACAAAGATACCTCCACAATAGACTACTGGCAATGGTCGAGAGAAAGCCCAAACTGACCTACTCTGGTGATAGGATGGCCAAATACCCTAACTGTCGTTCTAGAAATCTCATCTAATGACTGAGGGAAGTGGATGCAAAGATCCACGGCCAGACCCCAGGTGGAGCTCCAGGAGTTCAATCGACGAGAAAGAGGAGGGATTGTATGAGCAAGAAATATTGAGACCATGATTGGAAAAAGCACAGGGACAAATAGCCAAACTAGTGGAAACACATGAACTATGAACCAATAGCTAAGGAGCCACCACTGGATCAGGCTCTCTGGATAAGTGAGACAGTTGATTAACTTGAACGGTTTGGGGGGCCCCCAGGTTGTGGGACTGGGCCCTGTCCTTAGTGCATGAGCTGGCTGTTTGGAACCTGGGGCCTATGCAGGGACACTTTGCTCAGCCTGGGCGAAGGGAGGAGGGGACTGGACCTGCCTTGACTGAATCTACCAGCCTGAGCTGAATCCCCAGGGGAGTCCTTGCCCTGGAGGAGATGGGAATAGGGGGTGGGCTGGGGGGAGGGGGGGTTGGAGAAGGGAGGAGAGGGGAATCCATGGCTGATATGTAAAATTAAATTAAATTACAAAATAAATTTAAAAAAAGGAAAAGAAAAAGACATCCATCATTGACCTCTGGTCTCTACATACACATGCATCTACACACATGTGCATGAACACACACACACACACACAGGTTGAGAAAGAATTAAGGAAAACACCTGATGTGAGATGCACATGTGCACACTCACACAAACAAAGACATTTACTTTACATACACAGACACAAAAAGTTCATAATTTATTTTTATACACAGGACTTTGGTTTAATTGCACCTAATCAATGACCAACTTCAAAATCCCTCATCACAGTAGTTTCAAGTCAGCCCTTCATTGCTTGTTTGCTGGACCATTAATACAGCTCGGGCATGGCCTCTTTCGACACCTGTGTTGGATTCTCCAACTTCCAGTTCTGTGATGATACTTGATCGATGACTGGAGAAGGTTCCTGGAAGGAGCAGACCCTTGACAATCCCATTAGTCCCATCTGTTCCACGGCCTCTTGAAACACTAAACTACCACCAGGACCCATGAGCAGTTTCCTAAGTTTATATCTCCATTCATTCTTTCCCTGCATCCTGTGGCTCCTGGTCAGCCTTCAAGATCATCCTCTGTCCCTACTGTGAACTGTGCGTCCAACATGCCTCTGAGAATGGACTAGTCTCTTTTAACGGGTCTAGTCTGTCCTGTTTAGAATCTAGGTACAGATCCACAGTATTCAATGACACTTTATTTATTTACTCTTTCTCTTTCTGTAGATATCAAAGAATATTTGTCTTTGTTTCTTTGGCTTTCAATGTCTTTAGAACACAATTGAAGCTGGAAATGTCTTTGTATGGATAGTGCCTAGAAAACTTGCACATTAGCTTTTAATAAATGTTGCATGCAATATTTAATTAACTTCTTCAAAGGGCTTTACACAGACACAAAACAAGTCTTTGCATCTCAGAAGAAATGCTTTCGCCCCACATGAAGTAAGAGAAAACTAGAGTATAACTAATATTTCTGTACATTTGGTGTTTTAAAATGTAGTATTTCCAGCTTACTAGATGTTAGAAGAGGAGAGGATGGAGAGAGATGGGGACTGAGAGAAGGTAGATCAAGGAAGCTTGCTAAGCTGTGGTTTTGAGATGGGAAAAGAGGATGTCAGGGATGAGGGAATTCGCTGTGACAACCGCATTTAACTTAATATTCAGATCGCATTACTAATGAGCAGTTATTTTATGCTTGTTCATTTCTACTCTGCGGCAAGAGCATGCAAAGCTGTTGGTGTTCACCTCAGGGTTGGAAATCTCAGGAGAGTTTCATAGGAAGAAGGAGGGGACGGTAAGAGACAGAGAGCAGAAGAGAAATAGAGAGTTAGTGAAGCCATCTTAAAATTAGTTCTGGAGTGTTTTATATCAAGATAGTCTGAGTGGGAGGGGGTGTTATTTTTCTTTCTAGGTAGATGTTTTTAAAAAGTAAGTGGTCTGGACAGATAGCTCAATGGTTAAGAACACTTGTGGTTCACAACAACACATGTTATACAGTTCTCAACTTCAGCTCTAGGGGATCTGATGCCTTTTTCTGATCTCTGTGGGCACCAGGCATGCATATGGTGCCCATACACACATGTAGGCAAAACACTCATGCATAGAAAATCAAGTAAATCATTCTAAATTGTTTTTTAAAGTAAGAATAAAAACAAATGACTGGCATTTTCAGTCCCTTCTTTCCTGATGTAATTAATTATTTAGCTAATTTACTAATGATCAACTTCATAGAAAATGGAGTAGTATTTCTACGGCCTTCTAGACTTTCATGCACCACATTTGGCTTTCGTGATATATTCCACAATTCACCGTAATTAATTTAATCAATTGTATTTAATGACTTTGGGTCAGAACACCAGAATCTCTGTGCCAATTTCATTGTCTTTGTTGAAGCCTCAAGAGTATATTTCAGATATTGGCTTTCAGACATTCCCTTTTGAATCTGCTGCTATTTACTTACTATGTGCCAAAGCCACCATGTCAATGTAATTGAAAACAAGCAAGAAGGAGACTTGATGGCTCAGATGAATGGAAATGTGATCTAGACCCCTCCACCCACAACCCACTGGCTGGAGTCCAGACGGGGCTGTGGGGATGAAAAGTAATTACTATCGGATGGCTGGACAATGGTCTGTGAGAAATGAGCTGGATGTCTCCAGTCTGACCGCCATGGACAGGTGTTCATACTGCAGCCTCCACCTCCAGTGCCACAAGCCCAGGAACTGAGCAAATCAGAGATGCCAAACCTGCCTTCTTCCCCATTCCAGATGGGTGCCCATTTGTCATACAAGGGAACATGGCCTTTGGTTTTGAACTTAAAACAAGTAAGTAGGGAACGTAAGTGTGAACATCTAATCAAGTTTTATATTTTTCACTTCTCTGAGTGTTGAAATGAGTATAACAACAAATGTTAGACATATTTATATGTTTAATTAAATGCAATGCTCATAACCAAGGTAAATGCAATATTGGACAGATCAGAACAATATGACTATTTCTTAGCCCTATGATAATTTGTCTTGAACTCTCAAAAGCCATTCTTGCCTTAAAAATGCTGAAGAATAATAATGAGAATTCACTACCCACATCTGTTATAAAAATCATAGGAAACAACCAAATTCAATATCAATATTATTATCCCTCCTGCCAAAGTTGAAGATTATTTTCCCTATTCATTTAGTTAAAGATTTTTTCCCAAACTTTATAAATATTGTTATGTCTCTCCAATGCATTACCTCACAGGTCTCTTCTGAAAGGTATCCAAATTTTACATTAAGGCACTTGTGGGAAAAGTAAAAAAAATAAATGGTTTACTTTAAGTGGGATTTGGAGAGGGTATGATTACGGTCTGAAATGTAACTCACTGACATAGTAAAAATGAACTTCCTAATGGATTCTTAAATTTTGCGTAAGCATTAAATCCATTTATTGAACTCCTTTCTGTGTGTCTAAAACTTACAATAAATATATGTATATATATATATTTCCCTGATGGACTTTCTGCAGGGAAGGACGTCATACATTAGCTGTACAGGTTGTGCTTGGAAAATGCTGAGAACACATAGCCAGCAGGCTAAGCGGAGCGTTAAGAAGGAGTCAAAATATTTTCTTGAGTGAACAATTAAGTATGTGAATGGAGAGAGATTTGCTTGGCAACATAAAGAATTGCTAAAATACACAAAGCCAAAATGTCCTTCAATAGCCTTCCAAGTGGATGTGGTCCCTACCCACTGAGTTATCCTCTGTCCAGATAATCAGATCGCTCTCTCCCTCCCTCCCTCTTTCCCTCCTTCCCTGCCTCCCTCTCTCTCTCCCTCCCCCTCTCCCTGTCCCTTTCCCTCTCCCCTCCACTCTTCCTCTCCTCCCTTTCTCTCCACTGCATTCAGAAACAGAAACACATGAGATCGTTCACTTTGATGGTGCCAGGCAGACAAATATCCAGAGTGACACACAATGGTAAGTTTCAAACTTGAATAGAGAGCTGGGTATTCATTGTTCCTCCCACAATACCTCCTGGGTGGAAGGAAGGAAGCAGGCTGTGTTGCCTAAGAACTCGAAATGCCCAAGAGAAAGAAAAACAGACAGATTCCCATTTTGGTGGCACATTAGCTGGGGGTGGCCAGCAGTTTCACGTGATAAGTCTGTGACAGGGAAGTTCTGCAAACCCTGCTCAGAGTCTGAAGTCATAAACCATCTGTGTTGTCAGAGAGTCTGTCTAGCTATGATGTATCCCAGGATTTATACTCAGGCAGAAAGACATCCATGGGAAAGTTGCCTAATAAGCTGGGTACAAAAGAGACCATGGGTAGAAGATTGGTGGTATTTTACTGTTTCTCTGTTTGAGGAGTGAAATAGAGGGAAAAAATGCATTTTTTTCCAGTTTGTGAAAGTTCTGTGTGTGCTCCTGGCACAGATTCCATTAGGGATAGATTTACATTTTGGCCCTTGGTCAGTAAGAGTAAATAAAACCATAGCTGTAAGATAAAGGAGAGTAGAAGTCATATAGCCTAAAAGCGCACAAGCAGATAGAGGCTACCTTATACTAATAAAGTGAAACGCAGCCTTTGAAGGCTTCTCTCTGGACTTGAAAGCAAACTGAAGCAAGACAGCTACGAAGATCTCCCAGCAGCCGAGAACGGCTCCAACTCTTTAATTGTGGCTGCTCTTACTGTTATCTGTGTATCACAGTGCCAGAGTGTTTTCAAATCTTCCCATGTTTAACTTTCCATCTTTCCCTTCTTCTCTTGCAACAAGGGTTCTGCATGACCTCTCCAAGGCTTCATTGTTTTAGAGGACACGTGACTCTGCAGCATTAGTAAGAACATTCAGGTTTTTCTAAATGCTCATTAAACCAACTGTTTGAAAAGAGGAATTGCTTATTACCATTCATGTATTTTTTTAAGCAACATGATTTGTGTGTGTGTGTGTGTATGTATTTGTAGCTATTTTGTGTTGATGGGTATTGTGTGTATGATGTACATATTTGTTATTGTGAGTATATACCCATGTTCATGTGTGCATACACATGCATATAGAAGCCAGAAGTTGATCTTGAATACTTTTTACTTGATGGTTTGGCTAGATTGGCTGACCAATGTACTTCAGGAATCCATCTATCTTTCCGCTGCATGGCCTTGGGGTTGCAGGTACATGCCACTGTTCTAGGCTTTTTAATGTATGTTGCAGTGATCCAAACTCAGGTCCTTATGGTTTCAAAGCAGGTTACTTTATCAAAAAAGTAGATAGAAAATAAAATACATATACAAAAATACACCCATGTATAGAAAATGCACAGAGACTGTAGAATCCTGTTCAGATTTTGATATTAACTTCTTCAAAGGTAAGGGGGAAGAGAGAGAGAGAGAGAGAGAGAGAGAGAGAGAGAGAGAGAGAGAGA
>CABHPH010140348.1:0-42224 GCA_902168325.1 Peromyscus nudipes
CTTCCGTAACTATCACGCCTACAAGGCGGGGCCAAGGGAGGGCCTGAAGACCTGAGATCGGGATGCGCGGCGCTCTCTTGTTTCCTGGACCTGGACGCGAGAGGTAGACGGAGGAAAGTTCTCCAGAGAACACCGCCGGACTGCGCTGCGTCTCTTCCAGAACCCATCATCTACCTATCCCTTCATTTGTGAGTTACGCCTTTAAATAAATCTCCTTTTAACTACGTGGAGTGGCCTTAGTAATTTCACCAATATGTTTCAAGGACTATGACAGAGAAAAAAGTTCATAACAACAAAATACAGAGACTATAAACAGCAGCACAAGTTATTGACTTATTATTTTACATTACTTTTAATAAATAAACAATTGCACAAAATAGTGCATACATATGACTTGGAGATGCATGAGGCAGAATTTCAAGGCAATCCCCATAATAACTAGTTTTTTTTCACAGATGACATAGCTAGCTATAATACATTCTCTCCTAAATATTTTGATGCTTATATCTAGTCCACAGCATAGAAGGGTGTGTAATATTCCTTTACATTGTGTGAATATGTCATTGTGATTGGATTAATAAAGAAGCTGATTGGCCAATAGCTGGACAGGATAAGGTTAGGCAGGAGAACCAGACTAAGGACACTGGGAAGAAGAAGGGAGGAGTCAAAGGACTCACCAGCAAGGTGCCTTCATGGGGAGGAAACAGGAGGTGCAAGATGAAAGAGAGGTAATGCCACGTGGCAAAATGTAGATAAATAGAAATGGGTTAATGTAAGTTGTAAGAACTAGTTAATAATAAGCATGAGCTATCGGCCGAGCATTTATAATTAATATTAAGTCTCTGCATTTATTGGCAAGCCAGCAATCCCAACAAATACTTTGCCTACAGAATGAGTTAATGGAGAGATCGAGATAGAGGTAGAGAGAGATAGAGCAATTGAGATAGATGATAGGTGATAGATAAATGATAGATACTTAGATGATAGATAAATGATAGATGATAATTAGATAGATAGATAGATAGATAGATAGAGAATATGAGGCATTATTATGGAAATCTGAAAGAACAAGACATGCTGGGTGTTGTAGTTAGCTTTAGCTGTCAACTTGACAAGAGTCAGACAGAGTCACTTGGGAAAAGGGAACTTCAGTTGAGAAACTGTCCTTGTCTGTAAGATGTTTCCTTAATTGCTAACTGATACAGAAGAACCCAGCTCACTGTCAGCAGTGCCATCCCTAAGCAGATGGTCCTGGTCTCTCTAAGTACAGTTTCTCCTTGGCCTCTGCTTCAGTTCCTGCTTCAAGGTTGCTGCCTTGAGTTTTCCCTCAATAATAAACTATAAGATGTAAGTTGAAATTAACCCTTTCTTCTCTCGAGATGGTTTTGGTCAGTGTTTTATCGCAGCAACAAAAAGCAAATTAGGACACTAGGGGAATCATAAGCAGTTCTGTTTCTGTGGAATAGAGTGTATTGGATGAGTAGTGAGAAGAGATGTGAACAAAGAGATGAATTGTAGGTGGATATAATGGCAACATTTTCTCTTTCTAGTCAACAGACCAAATCTTTTAATCCCTTGAGTTAGAGTTGCCCATGGGACTAGGATTGGCCAATGAGAAATGAACAAATATGATGTAGAAGATTCTTGAGATATGCCCACACAGGCATTGTTGATGCTGTTTGAACTAGAAACTGACATTGGTATAAACTCAGAGTAGTCTGTTGGATGATGAGAGACATTTGTCCCAGTTTCTTAGTCATCTTAAGACATAAGCAGTGAGACCCAGAATCAGAATGGCCCAAGTGACCAATGGACATAGGAGTATACAGCTGAGCTCAGCAGAACTGTCCTAATGAGCCCAGACCAATGTACTGAACCTTGGAATTGTGAACTAAATAAATAGCTCTGGTTTTATTATAACTCATTATGTTTGAATGTCTGTATGTGTATATACATGCATGTGTGAGTGCATGTGTGTGTGTGTAAACTTCGATTTATCCTTTCAGTAAAGATCAGTGACATGGTATTCATAGTGATATAAAATCCATGTGAAGGAATTTGGCACTCTCAGACTAAAGTCATGAAAGCAGCTGTATCCCATACATATTTCAGAAACGCTGTTGGATCTAGTCAGTGACATCGTATATCCTTAAGTACACTGCAAATTATAAATGCAAAGAGAAATTATGAGTTAAAATAGTGCATACATATGACTTGGAGATGCATGGGACAGAATTTCAAGGCAACACCCAAAACAACTAGTCTGTTTTTACCAATGGCATAGCTAGCTATAACACATTCTTTTCTGAATATATTGGTGCTTGTTACCAGCCCGGGGCATAGAAGGACTGGTTAAAGCCGAGTGGCTGGAAGAAAAGGTCAGAATGTTCCAAGACTATGGCAGCTTCACCAGTGTTGACCTGGAAACATAAGGTTGGGTTTGGCTCCTACATCAAAGGTTTGAGTCATGGGACCTCAAGAAAGCCATTCAGGAGACTGTTTTCGGGAGAAAATCATAGAAATATATAAGGATTAACATGGTCTTTATAGTTTCATTTACAATGCAAAAGAACATTATTGATGTCTAAAAATTGGAAAATGAAGATGTAAAGTATTATGGAATTACACAATTCAAATCCATGCAAACTTGAAGAAGTGTTCTAGGAACTTTGGCATAGAGAAAAATTTCCTAACTGCAAAATATAGAGATAGCAGACTGCATGGCTGGAGATGTGGATACTCACAGGAGATCTTATTTCTTAGCTTTCCTGGATGGATGTGAGCACATGACTAAATTCTTGCCATGCCAGGAGATCTGGAGTCAGGTGTGCCAATTCTGAGATGTCTCCATCTGTGGAGATGTTTACATACTCTTGTGCCTATTCTTTTTCCTGAAGATTGACTTCCAAATGTGTTGGTGGGAGCCAGGAGATGCATCATGGACCCAGAGCTTATTTAGCGGTGTCTCATGTGTGCACGAGACCTTTGCATCACCAAACTCATGTGACCTATGACCTGATGTGTGTTGGAGGGATACTCTTTGAAGCTCTGGGGGGCAATGTGGAATTCTTGTCTATTCATTCAGTCACAGAGTCATGAAAAGTCAGACCTTCCCACTCGTATCCCTTCGATTTCTCTGTTAGGTTAACTGGGACCTTATGGAGACTGAAAGTGGTAAGATGAGCAAAAGAATTAAGAACTATGGAAGGAGCACAGGTAGATGTTTATAAAGTCTGAGTCAACTTAACCTGTTGATTTTGGAACCATTTCCTTTTCTTTCTTTCCTTGTTAGGCTATTTCTGTTGACCTTGTGGTCTGCTCCTAATTGCTATGTTTTTAAGTGATCTTGAGAGGAGTAGACTATATATTACACACACACACACACACACACACACACACATATATATGTATATATATAAATACATTATGGAGGTCAAGAAATATCACTGCCTGTATCAGTAAGGTAGAGAGGCTGGAGAGTTAATGATGTAATGATGTCATTCAATCTTTCTCTAAATCTGTGAGAACTGAAAATTCAATGCCCAAGGTAGAAGAAGATGTATTCCAACTCAAGGAAAAGGGAAGAAATTTGTCCTCACTCCTCAGGCCTGCAAGGAGCTGGACGATGCCCATGCATGTTGGTGACAACAGATCTTCTTAGCCTGCTGATTAAAATGCTGATCTCTTTTGGAAACCCTAACACAGACACCCCTGGAAATATTGTTTTATAAGCTTCCTGGGGTCTCTGAACCTATGCAAATTGATATGTAAAATTAACCATTGCACTTCCCTCAAAAAATTCATGTGTCGAAATCTTAATCCCAGGACCTCACAGAATGACACTGACACCATTCATAAAGGGATCTTTGCCAATGTAATCAGATTAATAGGTGACTTGTTATGGTGGGTGTTAATTCAATATGACTTGCATCCTTCCATGACCCATAAACACACAGAGAGGATGACTTCATGACGACAATTCAGAGAGTAAAGTACTAGAGTTGCAAACTGATGATTACCAAGGACAACAGCAAGCTCCTGGTAGCTAGGAGAAGATATGGTAGTGTCCTACACATGAACATTTAGAGAGGCCATAGCCCCACTATTTACCTTCACTTTGGATTGCTGGCCTTCAGAACTATGACATAATGTATCTCAGGGTTTTTTTTTCTTTTCTTTTAAATAAAGATTTATTTAGTTTTTATTTGTGTGTGTGTGTGGTGTGTGTGTGTGTGTGTGTGTGATATCAGTGGGAGCTTATGTCACTATGTGTGTTTATATGCCCACAGAAGTTAGACGGTGATGGAACATCTGGAACTGGAGCAGTTGTGGACCACCTGACAAGGGTGCTAGGAACTGAACCCAGGACCTCAGCAGGAGCAAGGCAGACTGACCTGCCTTGAGATTTCACATGGGATTGCAATAAGCTAGAGAATGCACTTTTTTTTTTATAATTTATTTTATTTTATTTTACAATATAATTCAACTTTACATATCAGTCATAGATCATCCCATTACCCCTCCTGCCACCCCGCCCCCCTCTCCCCGTCCCACCCCCCATTTCCATCTCCTCCAGGGCAAAGGCTCCCCCAGGGATTGAGATCGACCTGGTGGACTCAGCCCAGGCAGGTCTAGTCCCCTCCTCCCAGGCTGAGCCAAGGGTCTCTACTAAGCCCCAGGTTTCAAACAGCCAATTCATGCACTGAGCACAGGACCCGGTCCAACTGCCTGGATGCCTCCCAAACAGATCAAGCCAATCAGCTGTCTCATCCATTCAGAGGGCCTGGTCTAGTTGGGGGCCCCTCAGCCATTGGTTCACAGTTCATGTGTTTCCATTTGTTTGGCCACTTGTCCCTGTATTCCATCCATCCCTGGTCCCAACAACTCTAGCTCACATAAACCCTCCTCCTTCTCGCCAATTGGACTCCCGGAGCTCCACCCAGGGCCTGACCGTGGATATCTGCATCTAGTTCTCTCAGTCACTGGATGGGAATGCACTTTTAGAGTTGCTCTTCCAATGGCCACTCCGATGGGTGCTGACTGAGGATAAGTCTTAGCTCCCTGGAGCCATCAGGGCTTTCCACAGGGCTGCTGAGTGTCCTCATAATCACTATCTTCCCAAGACCCAGGAGTAGAGGGAGAGAGGAACCTATGTTGTTGTATAACCTTTATAACCAAGGTTTTGGGTTTTGGTGGGGATAGGTCCTTTTTATGCAGCCCATTGTGGCCTTGAACTCACCTAACCTCCTGAGTGATGGGATTACAGTGTGTACCAATATTCTTGTCTCATAACCTTCCTAAATCACATAGCACCATAGAATTACCTCTATCACAGTCTCTCTCCCTCTCTTTGTCTCTCCCTCTGTCCCCTCTGTCCCTCCCTTCCTCTTTTCTTCGATCTGAGTGTGTGTGTGTATTTGTGTGTGTGTGTGTGTGTGTGTGTGTGTGTGCGCGCGCGTGCGCGTGTGTGAAGTAAAAACGCCATTAATTTAAAGCTAAGTCCCCTTTGAGCCTGGTGTTTTCTCTCTCAGGAAGTCTCTCCTTTCTCTTTCTCCTAGGAGGACTGATGTCTACTCTCCCCAGTCAGATCTGTTTCCACAGTGTATGCATATGGCTCCTGGCAGCTCACTTCATGCCCTCAACTTGCTTCTTTGATGTTTTGACTGAAGTCATCTTTCATTGTCAAGTGATGATGGGTACTCAAAGGATACTTTCCTCTGAAACTAAGATTTCTAAGCTAGTCATCAAATGGTCATTTCTTCAACGATGGGACAAATAACTAGCAATGGGAACTTCGGAAAAGTGATAACTTTGTCAAATGGAAAACTAGACAAAACAATCCATTTTTCACTCACTAACTTTCTTTCTTATAGTATTGTATATGAAAATAGGCTTTTGGAAATACAGTTCAGTGAGTTTTAACAAAGGTAAATACCTGTGTTAAATACTTCCACAATGAGGTTTTAAGCATTAATTTTTTTTTGTTTTGTTTTTTTTTGTTTTGTTTTTCGAGACAGGGTTTCTCTGTGTAGCTTTGCGCCTTTCCTGGAGCTCACTTGGTAGCCCAGGCTGGCCTCGAACTCACAGAGATTTGCCTGCCTCTGCCTCCCGAGTGCTGGGATTAAAGGCGTGCACCACCAATGCCCGGCGCATTAATTTTTTATAAACACTTTTAATTATGTGTGTGGCTTTGGGCACATTAGTGTAGTGCTTGTAGCCACCAGAAGAGAGTGACAGATCCTCTGGAACTGGAGTAACAGATGGTTATGAGTCACTTGACATGGATGCTGGAATCAAATCTGGTGCTCTGGAAGAGCAATTCACACTTTTAACTCCCAAACCATCATTCCAGCCCCCACAATCAGGTCTTTTTATGTTTGTTTGTTTGTTTGATTGATTGATTTTGTTTTGTTTTTTTGAGACAGTCTCAGGTAGTCTAGGCTGGCCATTTGTAGCTAAGGATGATCCTGAACTCTTGATGCTTCTGCCTTTACTTCCAAGTGCTGGGATATTGGTGTGTACATCATATCCAACTTGGTTTTGTTGTTCCTTAATTTTTTTACCAAAAACTTTCTTCCTAACTCCGCACCCTTACCCTAATACCCAGGGCTTTAGCTCATGTCTAGGCAAGTTTTTTTCTACCCAGTTTTTAGTTCCATCCCCACAATCAGTTTTCAGAAGTTCGTAGAATTCCATGTGACACTCCTTTGGAGTCACCTGTGGAGGGGGCCCACCAAACAACTGACCACACAGCTACCATGACAGGCTTAGAGGCCCAGACACAGTTTCTGGCAGGTAACACCTGGACCCAGGAAAAGCCATGAGCTGACCCCATCCGGTGGGACACGCATCTATGGGGAAATACCTGACATTCCAAACATTCCCTATACCCCTAAACAAATGTTAGCCAATCAGGGTCCTGAACCCTGGAAATCCCCTTACCCCAACCTCTGCTATGATAAAAACCCCACCCTGCCTGGGCTTTGGGCTCTCTCCTCTCACTGCTACATCTGATAGCCCAAGCTCCAAGCTTGAAGAGAAAGGCTCTTTGCTTTTACATATGTGATTCTATCTCTGTGGTGGTCTTTTGGGGGTCCTCGAGATCTGGGAGTAACAACCCTTTCCTAAGTCCTTGCAACCACTACTCTGTTGTCCATCACTGTATGTAATTTTGTCATATGAAGAGTGTTAAGTGTTAAAATGGGATCACGAGACTGGTTGAACATTTTTTCATTTGGCACAATTTCCTTGAGATCTATCTGAACTGGTGGATTCATGAATATGTGTTCCTTTAAATGGATGGTACTCCACTGGATGGGGACACTAAGCACCAGTTGTTTATTGACTTGGTACTGAAGAGCCTTTGCTTTGATTCCCATTTTAAGCCATTAGATATAAAGTCACTATAAATTTTTATGTGCAGACATTCAAGTGAATACAGTTTTTGTTGTTTAAGAGGAAATGGCCAGGAGTAAAACTGCTGAGTCATGTGTTGAACACATGAGTAACTGGCAAACAGTTCTGCAGGGTGAGTGAGGACACTCTTCTCTCTTCCCACCTGTAGTGTAAGAATTTCATTTGCTGGACGTCCTCCCTAGCACAGAGAGCTCTCATCTTCATTTCAGCCACTCTAGCACATATGAAATAGCATCACAGGGCTTTCATTTGCATTTCTCCAGCGTCCAATTATACTGAACATCTTTCCATACACACATTTGCATCCTCAAATCTTATTTAAGGGCACATCTGTCTTTTGCCCAGTTTGCTTTATTACTGTTGAATGTGGAGAGCTCTTTTTTTTTAGATCTATGTTCAAGTCTTTTGCCAGCCATGTATTAGAAAATATTTTCTCTCAGTCTGTACCTTACCTTCTCAGCCATTTCATCACATCTTTCACAAAGAAGGAGGTTTTCATTTTCATGGAGTCTGGTCCATTTGTTTTTCCTCCAATGAGTTCTGCTTTTGTTGTAATTTCCAAGAATTGTAGTTCCTTATTCCTCTAAGGTTTCTGAGATGAGAAAAATGCCTTGGGAATTGTTCCCATATAGTAATCATGTCTCTGTGACTGCTTCCAGAATTTCTTCTTCATCATCAGTTTTCATTAGTCAATTAGAAATGCACTAGCATGTTGAATGCCTTCGGTTTATCCTGTTGAGGTTTTCCATGGCTTTCTGAATCTGTAGGCTTAAGTGTTTTGTCACACTTGGAAAGTTTTCAGTCATTATTTCTTTAAATATTTTTCTTTTTTTTTTTTTTGGTTTTTTTTCGAGACAGGGTTTCTCTGTGTAGCTTTGCGCCTTTCCTGGAGCTCACTTGGTAGCCCAGGCTGGCCTCAAACTCACAGAGATCCACCTGCCTCTGCCTCCCGAGTGCTGGGATTAAAGGCGTGCGCCACCACGCCTGGCTTTAAATATTTTTCATCCTTTCCTGAAACTTCGGCGATTTTAGTGTCAGAATTTTTTTTCTTAATTGCTTCATTGTTTCAGAGAGTGCTAATTTTTCTTCAATTATTTCCCTTTCTGTTTTTCAGATTGGATGATTTGTACTGATTTATCTTTAGGTTCCTATACTATTTCCTCTGTTATTCCTAATTTGTTATTTCATTCAAATCAGTGACTTTATTTACTATTTTGGATTTTTGTTTCTAAAATTTCAATTAAATCATCTCTCTCTTCCTCTCTTCCTCTCTCTCTCTCTCTCTCTCTCTCTCTCTCTCTCTCTCTCTCTCTCTGTCTGTGTATGTGTGTGTGTGTGTGTGCATGTGGAGGTCAGAGGATAATCTAGGATGTCATCTTCAGAAATGCCATATACCTCTTTTTGAGACATGCTGGTCAGGAGTTCATCGTTTTGTCTAGACTGTCCAGCTCTCTTGCTGGTCAGGAGTTCATCGTTTAGTCTAGACTGCCCAGCTCTCTTGCTGGTCAGGAGTTCATCATTTAGTCTAGACTATCCAACTCTCTTGCTGGTCAGGAGTTCATCATTTAGTCTAGACTGTCCAGCCAGTGAGCCTTAGGGATCCTTTTGTCCCCCCTTTCCTAATTGTGGCACTAAATGTCTACATCACCAGGTCTTACAGTTTCATGTGAGTCCTGAGGGGCCTCCTGATTGCAAGGCAGTCAATTTCTTTTGTGATATGAGCTACCTCCCCATCTTCCCAGCTCTATTTCATTATTTTTTATATCTTTTATTTCTTTGTCAAGATTTTTGTTTTATTTTCATGGTTGTTTCAAGAGTATTTGCTATTGTTTGTTATGACAGTTGTGTAATAGCTTCTTTGATGTCTTTCATCTATGTTATCTATATATTAATCTGATAACATTGCTGCAATGAATATCACAGCCCGAGAAGAATCAAAAATAACAGAACTTTGTTTCTCACCATTCTAGAGGCTAGATGGCCATAGTCTGCTGAGACGCCTCTCTACTTGTTGTGTTTTCATGTGGTTTTTCTCCCCATGTGTCCTTCCCTAGTACCAAATCTCCTGCTTCTTTAAGAATACCTGATTGTATTGATTAGAGTTTACTTATTTTCTCTCCCTGACATTTGCAAATCTATCTCCAGATAATCTTACATTCTTTGCTAATGAGGACTAGTATTTCAACACAGAACTGAGAGTGGCACATAATTTAGCTCACAACACTGTCACTTGATGTTGCTGTCATCAACTAGCTCTTCCTAAGCAGATCAAAAACTTTCCGATTCTTCATAGATTGAGTATGTTTCAGTTGCATGCTGGACATTTTAATGATATATTTTGAGATTTAGGGCCATATTAAACTCCTATTGAAAGCATAAATATTTTTATGTTAGGAAGTAGTTGACTAGGTTGTATTCAGACCTCACGCATGCTTTTTGTGGGCAGTAGTTTTGATGTCTGTCCTTTCTTTAAAGCCTCTGAAGATCTAAGTGGCTCCATCCCATGGATACCTTACTCAGGGGTCACCATGACTCATGCTGTGGCCTGTGTGTCCAGTGCTCAGATTCTCTGTTGTATTGAGTAGGATCATATCTGTCTATGCACCAACTGGGAATAAGCCTAGGAGTTCACAAACAGCTATATGGGATTAGCTTTTTTATATCTCTCCTCTTTGCAATCTACAAAGACTTATTCTGTGCCCCCTTCTATTTGCTCCTTCAGCTAGAAGGCTGTTTTTCTTCACTATGCTTATGTCCAGAGCCCATTGCTGAGAAGACACACAGAGGAATAAAAACAAAGAGCGTGTTTCCCCTGTCTCCTTGGGACTGCATCCACACTGATCAGAGAGGAAGGAACTGGACTCTCTCTTTCATTTGGCTTTCATTTGGTCACAGGTCATAGATCGCTTGGAGCTGAGTTCTGAAATAAAAGAACAAAGAAAAGAAAGGGAAGAAGTTCCCTATTTATTTATCAGGAGCTCTCTCTTTATACCCTGAGGCGGATTTTCTGGATGAAACCAAAGGCATCCAAGGCTTCATCTTTGGTTTAGATGCAGTTCAGATTCTGATCTTTACTTCCAGACCCCCACAAGTCCCACCTCCTCCCCATGCACTAGCTGTTGCAAGCATTTTGTCCAGGTTTTGTGGCTGAAATGTCTTGGTGGGAGATAAAGTAGAGAGGGCTGACTCCATCCTGCCCGGGCCTTGACCACCTGAAACAGAACAATATGGAGCAGTCAGAGAACACAGTCAGAGAACTCTTCAGTTCTAATGCTTTGGACAAACAGGTGCGATTGGAGACGAAGCTCTGAGAAAAAGATATGTAGGAGAAGAGTAGCTGTTTTGAAGACCTCTAAACATTTAAAGTCTTGAGTCAATGTTGGGACTTACTGTGTGAATAAGTAAAAAAAAATATGAATGAATACCCTGCACACCATGATTGTGGACAAACTTACTACAGCTATCTTTATCTTTATGTTTATCATCAATGGTTAGAGCCAGTTTTCACCTGGCGGGGAAGTAAGGGGTAAAGTGGGGGTGGTCATTCACAGAGAATTTAGGAATGAAATGAGAAAACTAAAGTTTGAAAGGGTGTGTGAATATGTACATGTAAATATGTGTGGACATGGTTGAAGAGAAGCCAGCAGTAAAAGCGTGTGTGTGTGTGTGTGTGTGTGTGTGTGTGTGTTGCTTAAGTATTGAAGTCCTTTTATTTACTTGTATTGCTTTATAATTATTTTTACTAGTTTTAATTTTGTTTGTGTGTAGAGGGTATGTGTTCATGGGTGCAGGCACCTTAGGATGCTAGAGGCACTGGATCACCCTGGAGCTGGAGATAACGTCAGTTGGGAGTCAATGAGATGCTTGCTAGGAACCAATTTCAGGTTTTCTGCCAGAGCAGAATGCACTTTTATCCAGCAAGCTTCTCTCCAGCTCCCAAGACCCCTTCAACAGGATGAGTAGAAGCATAACGAAGTATCATGCTCCTTTTGGGTTTTTTGTTTGTTTGTTTGTTTGTTTGTTTGTTTTGTGACCCACCTGGTGGCGCTGTTGATATGAGACAGTTTAGTGCTATTGCCTCTAAAGTGGGGCATGCGTATTGTTCCCTACCTTTTTGTTGTTTCAGACAGAATTTCCTTTTGTTGTCTAGGATGACCTGGGACTGATGATATTCCTGCAGCCACAACAGTGCCTGGATTGCCTGCACACACTCCTGACATAGAGTATATACATTTTAATCCTATCAGGTGCCTAAGAAAATATTAAAACTTCAGTATGTATTTGGGTTGTGTCTTTAACAATTAGACCATTTCCAAGCTGTACTGAGATCTCATACACTGAGGAAAACTGAGTCTGTCACCTCATCTGTAGGTGAGATAATTGTGTGTCATGTGGGAATTAAGAGTCTGTGAGAATGAGAGCCCTGTAACCCAGAGGTTTGTAGTTGCTCCCTGTGAATTCATCTGTTTGGGATAAATTACAACATACCATGGATTTCAAACTCTTGGTGAAATAGGTTTTCAAAGATGGGTATGGTTGTAATTAATTGCATGCTTGTAATCTGAGAATTTAGGAAGGTGGAGCTGGAGGATTGCTTCAAAATCAAGGCTGGACTGTGCTACATAGTAAAGACTTGCAAACCAAGATCTTACCTCAGAAATGACTTTTGTATAATCATTGTATCATTGATTTCCACTAAATTCTCTTAAAATGTATGTGACTCAATATTTCCTGCAAATAAAATGAGGTTCAAGTGATAGTAATGATTCAAGCCAAAGTTATGAACAAGACTGGAAATCAAGATGCTATCTGGTCCTGACATAGATTCTTTCTCATTCACATATTATGTGTGTGTGTGTGTGTGTGTGTTGAGGGGGAGGAGGGCAATGGCTGTTAACAATACTTTTTAAATAGGTTTCACTCTGTAACTCAGTAATTTGCAGTCTTAACATTGCTAACGTTGAGACAGCAGGCCTTCCTCACTGTGCCTAAATTCCTTCCAACAGAAAGTACCCACAAAAATCCCTTTGCCATGTAAGTGTTTATATATATATATATATATATATATATATATTAATGTCCTGGCCACAATTTCCCCTCCCTCCTCTCCTCCCAGTTCCTCCCCACAGCCTACCTCTGTTCCCACCACCCAATCTACTCCATTTCTTTTCCTATTTAGAAAGGGGCAGGTCTCCCATGAGTATCAATAAAACATGGCATATCAAGTTGCAGTAAGACTAAACATCTCCTCATGTATTAAATCTGGGCAAGGCAACCCAGTATGAGGAGTAGGGTCCCAAAAGCCAGTGAAAAGAGTCAGAGACAGCCCCTGTTCCCACTGATAGGAGTCCCACAAGAAGACTAAGTTACATAACCATAACATATATTCGGACTGCCTAGGTCAGTCCCATATAGGCTCCCTGGTTGTTGGTTCAGTCTCTCTGAGCCCCTATGAGCCCAAGGTTAGTTGATTCTGTGGGTTTTCTTGTGGTGTCCTTGATCCCTCTGGCTACTAAAATCTTTTCTTTTCTTCTTCTGCAGAATTCCCTGAGCTCCACCTAATGTTTGGCTTGGGGTCTGCATCTGTTTCCATCAGTTGCTGGATGAAGCCTCTGATGACAATTCGGCTAGGCACCAATCTATGAGTACAGCAGAATATCATAAGGAATCATTACATTGACATTCTTATTTCTTCCAGGCATGTTTGGTTCTATGCTAGGTCTCTGGGTCATCCAGCCTGTGGGTCTTGGTGCTCTAGGCAGTATCAGGGGTGGGCTTACTCTCCTGGCATGGGTTTTGGTTGAGACCAGTCATTGGTTGGCCACTCTTTCAATCTCTGGGTCACCCTTACTCCAGCACATCCCATAGGCAGGACAGACTGTAGGTCGAAGGTTATATGGCTGGGTTGGTTTCCCACTCCCTCCACTTGAAGTCTGGCCACAGGAGATGGCTAGTTCAGGCTAAGTATCTGCTATTGCTAGGAGTCTTAAGTAGGGTCATCTTTGTAGATTCCTGGTAGAGTGTCTTGAGCCAGATTTTTAACCTGAGCCCCAAATATCCCCCTTTCCAGTAGTTTCTTTACTCTCCCTGAGATTGATCGCTCATGTTCCCATCCCCACCTGCCCAAAGTCCACTCATGAAATCTCGGTCAATAAGACAAAAAGACAGCCTACAGAATGGGAAAAGACCTCCACCAACCCCACATCTGACAGAGGACTGCCAAAGTATATAAAGAACTCAAGAAACAAGGCATCAAAATACTGAACAATCCAATTAAAAAATGGGCTAAAGAGCTAAACAGAGGATTCTCAAAAGAAGAATCACAAATGGCTGAAAGACATTTAAAGAAATGCTCAACATCCTTAATCATCAGAGAAATGCAAATCAAAAAGACTCTGAGACCTTACACCTGTCAGAATGGCTAAGATCAAAACCACTAATGACAGTCAATGTTGGAGAGGATGCGGAGCAAAGGGAACACTCCTCCACTGTTGGTGGGAATGCAAACTTGTACAACCACTGTGGAAATCAGTATGGCGGTTTCTCAGAAAACTGGGAATCGATCTACCTCAAGACCCAGCCATACCACTCTTGGGCATATACCCAAGGAATGCTCAATCATACCACAAAGATACATACTCAACTATGTTCATAGCAGCACTATTTGTAATAGCCAGAACCTGGAAACAACCTGGATGCCTGTCAACTAAAGAATGGATTAAGAAAATGTGGTCCATATACACAATGGAGTACTACTCAGCAGAGAAAAACAATGACAGCATGAAATTTGCAGGCAAATGGACGGAACTAGAAAATATCATCCTGAGTGAGGTAACCCAAACCCAGAAGAACAAACATGGTATGTACTCACTCATAAGTGGATTCTAGATATCAAGCAAAGAACAATCAGACTGCAACCCACAGAACCAGGGAGTCTATATAGCAGGGGGGACCCTAGGATGACTGTGGCTTATAATAAGTTTTGGTTTTACTCAATTACTGGGAAAGCCTCAAACAAACATGTATCAAGCTGATAATAGAAAAATAAATAAATAAAAATGGGGGAGCCGGGCGTTGGTGGTGCACGCCTTTAACCCCAGCACTTGGGAGGCAGAGTCAGGCAGATCTCTGTGAGTTCGAGGCCAGCCTGGGCTACTAAGTGAGCTCCAGGAAAGGCGCAAAGCTACACAGAGAAACCCTGTCTCGAAAAAAACCAAAAAAAAAAAGGGGGAAAAAAGAAAAAAAGTCTAAAAAAAAAGAAATTCATTTACAAAAAAATAAATGAAATCTCTTCTATTTCCCCTTCCCAGGGAAATCCAGGCAACCCCTTTAGCCCTCCTTGTTACCTAGCCTCTCTGGATCTGTGGATTGTAGCATAGTTATCCTTTATTTTAGTTAATATCCACTTACGAGTGAGTACATACCATATTTGTCTTCCTTCATCTAGGTTACTGCACTCAGGATGATTTTTTTTTTCTGGTTCCATCCCTTTGCTTTCAAATTTTAGGTTGTCATTGTTTTTAACAACTGAGTAATACTCCATTGTGTAAATGTACCACATTTTCTTTATCCATTCCTCAGTTGAGGGACATCTAGGTTGTTTCCAGGTTCTGGCTATTATAAATAAAGCTGCTATGAACATAGTTGAGCAAATGTCCTTAGGGTATGATTGAGTATCTTTTGGGTATATGCCCAAGAATGGTATACCTGGGTCTTATGGTAGATTGATTCCCAGTTTTCTGAGAAACTGACATATTGATTTCCAAAGTGGCTGTACAAGTTTATACTCACACCAGCAATGGAGGAGTGTTCCTTTTGCTCCACATTCTCTCCAGCCTGAGCTGTCACTTGTGTTTTTGATCTTAACCATTCTGACAGGTGTAAGATGTAGTCTCAGAATCATTTTGATTTGTATTTCCTTGATGGCTATGGATGTTGAACATTTCTTTTAGTGTTTCTTGGCCATATGAGATTTTTTTCTGTTGAGAATTCTCTGTTTAGATCTGCACCTCAAATTTTAATTGGACTATTTGGTTTGTTGATGTCTAGTTTCTTGAGTTCTTTATATATTTTGGAAATCAGCCCTCTGTCAGATGTGGGGTTGGTGAAGATCTTTTTCCATTCTGTAGGCTGGCATTTTGTCCTATTGACTATATCCTTTGCCTTACAGGAACTTTTCAGTCTCATGAGGTCCCATTTTTTAAGTATTGATCTTAGTGTCTGTGCTATTGGTGTCCTGTTCAGGAAGTTGTTTCCTGTGCCAGTTTGTTCAAGGCTATTTCCCGCTTTCTCTTTTATCAGGTTCAGTGTATCTGGATTTATGTTGAGGACTTTTATCCACTTGGACTTAAGTTTTGTGCAGGGTGATAGATATGAATCTATTTGTGTTCTTCTACGTGCTGCCATCCTTATACCAGCACCATTTGTTGAAGATGCTTTCTTTTTTTCCATTGTATAATTTTGGCTTCTTTGTTGAAAATCAGGTGTACATGGGTGTGTGGATTTATACCTGGGTCTTCCTTTCAATTCCATTGATCCAGCTGTCTGTTTTTATTCCAATACCATGCTGTATTGATTACTATAGTTCTATACTAGAGCCTGAAATCAGGGATGATGATAATTCTGGGAGTTCTTTTATTGCACAGATTTGTTTTAGCTATCCTGTTTTGTTTTTGTTTTTGTTTTTGTTTTTGTTTTTGCTTTTGCATATGATATTACGTATTGTTCTTTCAAGGTCTGTAAAGAATAGTGTTGGGATTTTAATGGGAATTGCATTGAATCTCTAGGTTGTTTTTGGTAAATTGGCCATTTTACTGTTTAATCCTACCAATCCATGAGCATGGGAGATCTTTCCATCTTCTGATATCTCCAATTTCTTTCTTCAAAGACTTGAAGTTCTTGTCATATGGGTCTTTCACTTGCTTGGCTAGATACCAAGATATTTTATATTATTAGAGGCTATTGTAAAGGTTGTTCTCTGGTTTCTTTCTCAGCCCATTTATCATTTGTATATAGGAGGGCTACTGATTTTTTTTGAGTTAATCTTGTATCCAACCACTTGAACTAAAGTTGTTTATCAGCTGTAAAAGTTCCCTGGTTTTGGGGTCACTTATGCATACTATCTTACGTGCAAATAATGATAATTTGACTTCTTACTTTCCAATTTGAATCTCCTTGATTTCCTTTGGTTGTCTTATTGCCTTAGCTTTAACTTCAAGTACTATATTGAATAGGTATGGAGAGAGTGGACAACCTTGTCTTGTTCTTGATTTTAGTGGAATTGCTTTGAATTTCTCTCTATTTAATTTGATGTTGGCAATCAGCTTGTTAGACATTGCTTTTATTATGGTTAGGTATGTCCTTTGTATCTCTGATCTCTCAAGACTTTTGTCATGAAGGGGTATTGGTTTTTGTCAAAGGTTTTTTTTTCTAATGAAGTGATCATACTTTTTTTTCTTTCAATTTGTTTATATGGTGGATTATGTGGACAGATTTTCATATGTTGTTTCATATGCTGTTTGTGGGCAAAGGCATCTTTAGGGGATCCTGAAAAGAAAATTTTTGGGTTAATTGTCAAGTCCTAGTAAAGGTAGCTATATCATTTGTTGTCCTCCTCTATTGTGTCTTCAATGCATGAGATTTTTGTCTTCCATTTCTTGTATTCTGTTGGAGATGCTTGTATCTGTAGTTCCTGTTTGCTTACCCAGATTTTCCATTTTCAGGATTCCTTCAGTTTGTGTTTTCTTTATTGCTTCTATTTCCATTTTCAGGTCTTGAATTGTTTCCTTCATCTGTTTGTTTTTTTCTTGGCTTTCTTGGTATTCTTTTAAGGATTTAGTGATTTCATCCAATTTTTTGTTAGTCTTTTCCTCAATTTCTTTAAGGGATTTTTTTTTCCATTTCTTTTTAAGGACCTCTGTCATCTTCATAAAATTATCTTTAAGGTTATTTTCTTGTGATTCAGTTGTGTTGGATTGGTCTTGCTGTCATTGGATAGCTGGGCTCTGGTGGTACCATATTGCCCTTCCTGTTATTGATTGTGTTCTTACACTGGTGTTTAGACATCGGGATTTGGGATGATTATAAGTCTAGGTGTTGATTCCTGCATTTATCTTTGTTGGATGGGTGTTTTGTTCCTCAGTTTTTCTTTCCTCTCTGTTCTCCTGTCTTAAGTGGCCAAATGTTCTGGTGATTGGTGAGTCTGCAGGTCCAGTATGGTATCTCTGTTGGGGATTTCATGACCTGGGGTCCCTACCTAGATCTGGCTTGTGCTCCGGTAAAGCCAAAGTCTTCTTCTGAAATTGTAGACCAGGATATAGAGCCCAGGGGAAGGGGTGTAGTCTGGGGATGTTGGGCAGGTTTTAAGGCTTATTAGCAGGCAGTGGGTGGTGTCTTATCTGGGTTTTCCAGACCCAGCTTGTGCTCTGGTAAAACAGAAGTCTTCTTCAGAAGTTGTAGACCAGGATATGGAGTCGGGGTGGGGGTGCAGTATGGGGTTGTTGGGTGGATTTAAAGGGGTTTAGTGGGCAGTGGACTGTGTCTTACCTAGGGTCTCTAGGACCACCTTGACCTCTGGTAAAGCTTCTGGGGCTGTGGGCCCTAGTATGGAACCTGGGAGGCATGTATTCTGGATAAGTAATATTTTAAATAGTAAGTGCTTTCTGAAGGCAACTTATGCTTTGGAGAAACAATTTTGAAAATGTGTATTTAAAAATATTTTTGTCATTAGGTGTTTTTTTTTCCCCTCAGGTTGCAATTGAAGCATTCTTCACATAAAATTCTTATGCTTCTACACTAAGACTTTGAAACTCAAGTTTTCAATACTCTCAACATGAAGATTTTCAGTAGGTTCTGAGATGACTTATTAAAAATATAAATATTAAAAACATTCCATTAATTTTCAAAGACAGTTGATGTTACAGAAGGTGAAAATTTATTAGTCAAATATTAACATGAAAATTGGAATTACTGATAGGTGGAGACCACAAAAATAGAGGTCATGATGTATAAAGTAAAACTAATGTGGTAATTTCTATATAGATATGCTTTGTCCCATACAGACCTATGGTTTTATAAAGTATATTTTTGTCTATAACAATTGAACTCAGAATCACTGAATGTCAAGATGCTTTTAGTCATTAAAAAACATTGAGGCATATTTAATCATGTTTCTTTTGGTAAAAGTACTAACATTTTTAATTAAAGCAAAAAAAAAAAAGGATTCCACTTCATTAATTTGTATGGCAGATTGAAAGAAAATGGCCCCCATGGCACATACACAGTGACACTATGAGGAGGTGTGGCTTTGTTGGAGTAGGCGTGGCCTTGTTGGAGGAAGTGTGTCCCTGGGGGAGGGCCTTAAAGTCTCAGATGCTTCAGCCAGGCCCATTGGGACAGTCTTTTCCTGCTGCCTTCAGATCCAGATATAGATCTCTCAGCTACCTCTTTAGCACTATGTCTGCCTGCATGCCACCATGATTCCATGGACTAAACCTTTGAACTGTAAGCCAGCCCCAATTAAATGTTTTCCTTTATCAGAGTTGCTGTGGTCATGGTGTCTCTTCACTACAATAGAAACTCTAACTAAGACAACCAGTAAACCAAACTTCCTTTTCATGTATATTTTCTAATTAGCACAGTCATTATATCTGATACTTTATACATTTTGTTGTATATGAGGCTTTAAATACATTAGATACTACAATTTTCACAATTCCTAGTGATGTGTATTACATGTGTGTATATTACAACTCACATTTCCTGAAGCACTGTTCTGTTCAGAAATAGGCATAACACAATTAGCTACAAACTGACAGTCAAGATTTGTTGGGGACAGAGAGATGCCTTTGTGGTTAACAATATTGGCTGGTCTTCCAGAGGACCCAGGTTCAATTCCCAGCACCCATACGGCAGCTCACAACTGCCTGTAACTCCAGTTCTTGAGATAGGACACCTTCACACAGACAAATGTGCAGGCAAAACACCAATGCACATATAATATAATATAAATAAATAAATAAATATTATGGAAAGTATTTACTTGTACAATAATACATATAGGTCATCTGTATGGAAACCACTATATTTTTAAAGCAAGAAAAATACCAATGGGAGTATGGAATGAAAGTTCATAGACTTTTTTTGTCTGATAGTCATGATGGTGACATAAGTATGTATTTATGGAAAACTCAATTCAATTATTTGAACTTTTGAAGCATTTTATAAATCACTTGCACCATCTTTTAATCTCTGAAGTCACCTTTGAATAGCCATGTTAATCTCAAAAATAATTTCTAATGAAGTATTACCTGGCTATAAAACACATTACTGCACAACACATTTGTGATTTAGTGTAGTTTTGACCCAATTAAAACTTTTTTCTATCGTGTTCAATGTGGGCTAAATAACATTCACCTGTTGTAGAGTATTACAATTTTATGTCCGTTTCCTGTAATATAATAGTGGGCCGTGGTTAGAATATAGATTTTTTTTTTAAAGATTTATTTATTATGTATACAGCATGTATCCCTGCAGGCCAGAAGAGGGCACCAGATCTCATTACAGATGGTTGTGAGCCACCATGTGGTTGCTGGGAATTGAACTCAGGACCTCTGGAAGAGCAGTCAGTGCTCTTAACCACTGAGCCATCTCTCCAGCCCTAGAATATAGATTTAAGAGCCAAATTTTTGGAGTTTGAATCTGAAGTCCTCACTTATTATCTGCAGATTCCTTTATTAAGTTGTAAACTTTCACATCCTGGAGAGATGGCTTAGAGGTTAAGAGCGCATACTCATACTGCTTTTTTAGGGGACCTGGGTTCAATTTCTTGCACCTATGTAGTGGCTTATAAATTTCTGTAACTTTAATTCCAGGGTATCTGATTCCTTCTTCTGGCCTATGTGGGCAACAGGCACACATGTAGTGGGTATACCTGCATGAAGACAAACACATACACACATGACAAAATTAAAAAAAATTAGTTAAAAGTCATAAACTTTCTATCTGCTCTAGTTCCTTATCTGAAAAATGAGGCTTCACATACATGTAAAGCAATGTAAATTCATTCAAGTAGTAATAGTTAATACTTTGTCATGCAGCAATTTCCTCTGAGTTGACACATTCAATCCCAAAGGGAAGCTCATCAACATTCAGGGAGTTCTTAAGGAAGGGTCATTAATTCTCTAGAAAGGAACAACTCACAAGTCTCAGGAGATCCCTGAAACTTACCAGATGCATAGAGCCCCTCTGTCCCTTGTCCCCGCAGTTATATAAGCAGTAAGAACTGCAAAGGAAAGGAAGAATCAGAGGGCAAGGTAGATAAATACCCTTCAAGGTCACACCTTCAGGATGCACTTCCTTCAATCATACCCACCTTCCTTGTGATGTCAATATTTTCATCTTAGATGGATGCAGTAATTGTTAGAGGAACAATGATAGGTGTGACTTTTTACAGTGGATTTGAATTACACATGACATTTTAAATCATGTCTTAGGGTATTTGGAAAACCTTGATTGCTTAGGTCTGGGGATAGAAGGTGGGAAGTGATAAATAGGTGAAGGAGCACTGTATTATCTCACAGCAACTGAGAGTGAAGAGAAACCATTTCAATAAATCCTTGTGGAATAAAATCAACATTTATCAAGATAAGTTAAAAAATGATTAAATTCAGGCTTAGAGAATCGAATAATTACACATAATTTCTTATGGCTTATATTTAAAATATAATTTTAACTGATCACTAATTCTTGAATTAAGCATATGTTGACTTTTTTTCAAGCTGTTGCAAAATGCTCACCAAATTTCCATAGTAATCTGTCATGAAATTCACTCTTTTGTTTTTTAAATGCAACAGTTACAGATGTATACATTTTCCCCATCATCTCAATGCCTTTTTTTTCCCTTTTCCATCGAGTTTCACAGTGTAGCTGTGGCTAGCCTAGAACTTACTGTGTAGATCAGGCTGCCCCCAAACTTACAGAGATCTTCATGTCTTTGCCTCTCAAGTGCTTCAATTAAAGGCATACTCCTCCACATCCTCCTTGAAACCCCCCTCCCAACTTTATGTGTATATGTAAGGGTGTTTTTCCTGCATGTATGTCTGTGCACCATGTTGGTGCAGTGTTCTCAGCCCAGAAGACAGCATTGGATCCCCCTCGACCTAGGGTTACAGGTAGATGACCGTGAGCTACCACGTGGGTGCCAGGAATCAAACCCAGGACCGCCGGAAGAACAGCAAGTTCTCTTAACCACTAAGTCATTGTCCTAACCCAGCCCCCCCACCCCGAAGCCCTTTTAAAAAAAGTAATTGTTACACTGATCATAGTTTTGACTGGCCTTTTCATGTAAAAGTCACACAAAGTAACAGCGAGTCTCAGACTTTTGAAAGTGAGTGGAAATGTGAAGATTCTTAGCCGGCAATCTGAGCATAAAATACCTTTTATATTTTTATGACTGTCTCCCCTGAGCTTTTTAAAACTTCTTTTTAAAAATTTGAGATAAAATACTTCTTAACATAAAATGTAACCATCTTAACTATTTTTAAATGTGCACTTCAAGCATTAATCACAGTCTCTTCAGGTAACCTATTTCCAGGGTTTTTTAATGCAGCACCAACTCATTTTCCTTTCCTCTAATGCCTGGTAGTCACCACCATACTTTTTTCTTTTTCTGAGCTTGGCTACTGTGGACGTCATCTCTAAGTGGAATCAATTATGCAGGGTGTATGTGATGGTGACTGGCCTGTTCCCTTTAGCACACTGTCCTCTACTTTTCATCGATTTTGAAATACGCGTTAGACTTTTGTGAATTTGGTGTTTCTTCTCACTTTTGCACATAGAGTACTCTGTATCTATCCTATACACCAGCCCTTCATTAGGTGTGGGATTCATGAATGTTTTCTCCCGTTCTATTGGTTGCCTCTTTGGTGTTGTGTCCTTTGCTGTATGAAAGGGTTTATGCTGTAGGATGGTCTGTATGTCAAATTACTCTGATTGGTCAATAAATAAAACACTGATTGGCCAGTGGCTAGGCAGGAAGTATAGGTGGGACTAACAGAGAGGAGAAAAGAGCAGGAAGGTGGAAGGAGACACTGCCAGCCGCCGCCAGGACAAGCAGCATGTAAAGATGCCGGTAAGCCACCAGCCATGTGGCAAGGTATAGATTTATAGAAAATTTTTTTTTTTGGTTTTTTTTTTTCCGAGACAGGGTTTCTCTGTGTAGCTTTGTGCCTTTCCTGGAACTCACTTGGTAGCCCAGGCTGGCCTCAAACTCACAGAGATCCGCCTGGCTCTGCCTCCCGAGTGCTGGCATTAAAGGCATGCGCCACCACCGCCTGGCAGATTTATAGAAATTTAAGATATAAGGACAGTTAGCAAGAAGCCTGCCACGGTCATACAGTTTGTAAGCAATATAAGTCTCTGTGTGTTTACTTGATTGGGTCTGAGTGGCTGTGGGACTGGCAGGTGAGAGAGATTTGTCCTGACTGTGGGCCAGGCAGGAAACCTCTAGCTACAGGTTTATGTTGATATAGTTCCGATTGCCTGTTTTTACTGTTGTTGCCATGCGCATGAAACCACTGCCAAAGCAAAGTTTACCATACCTCTTATGTTTTACTTTATCTTAATTTTTTAAATACGTCTGACCATTACATTTAAGAACATATTTGAATTAATTTTTGTGGCATCAGATAAGGAACAACTATATTTCTGTACAAAGATATCTATTTCTGCTAACATTATTTGTTAGAAGATTGTTCTTTCTGTACTCAATGGGCTTGGTGTCCTTGTCAAAGATCACTTGGAGTGTGTGTGTGTGTGTGTGTGTGTGTGTGTGTGTGTGTGTGTGTAAATCAGCAAAAACAAAGTTTTCAGAAGAGTTATTTCAGGAAGACTCATCACTAAGGAAATGATACTACATGATATGGATTATAACTGAGAAAGAGAAAGAGGAGTAAAAGGTAGGTGGAGCCAAAGGACCAGGCTTCACTTTCTGTGATGCTAAAGTGGGAGACAGGGTATATCTCTGAAGAGGTTTGTCTCTCCTCCAGTCACATGCCTTCTTAAGCTTTCACAGATTTATACAAAGGGACAATTGTAGACCATACAAATCTCTGCCATCTAGACATAATACTTGAATCCCATTCCATCTGCCTCCTCTCTTGCCATAGCTTTCCTTCACAGCTTTGATCCTAGTGGGCATTCACCTACTTTGCTGTTAGTTAATAGGAGCCAAAGTATTTCCATTAAGAGCTATTTACAGGATTTTATCTCCATTCTCAAACTTAATCTTACTATGAAACTTGGGGATAGATATTATCACCACTTTTTCTGAATAGCCCAAAGGTCTCAATAAAGATCATGATGGTATTAAGTGATAGATCCAGATTTAAGACAGTGTTTATATAGGGGCAAAAGAAAGGGTTCTATCTCCTCTGAACTTTTGGTCATCTGAGCTTTTGGAATAAACTGATCATTGACAGGTAAGTGGAGAAAATACGTAAATTTGTGTGTATGTACATGGGAGCCTTGAAAAGAATGAGGCTTCCTGAACAGCTAGATTGGAGCTTAAAAAGTACTTTGGGCTACAGAAAGAACTAGAGTTCTGGGCCTTCAACTAGAAAGTTGGTAACAAAAACTATGAAAGGGTGAGAAGAAACTGGTTATGAACAAAGATGCCACATTGTGAGATAAAATCTCTGAGACAGCAGTTATCAGAAGAATAGGTAACTGAGTCTCTTCAACCTTGAGTCTGTCCACCTTGAGTCTTTTTCTGCCAGTTAATTTTGTTTTGGAGTAATTATGGGGCAGACAACTGAGTTTCTTCTTCAAGCAATTCTCCTAGCTGGACAGGGAAATTTCCGAGAAAGTGTCATGGGTCCTGAGCTACTTGAGGGAAAGAAAGGTGAGATAGGGCCAGGGAGGGACAGGAAGGCCCTGGTTCTCCTCTAGTTCAAAGGACTCAGTAGAATTGGCCTGTTGACACCGGTCTGTGATCCCAACTACTGGGGAGACTGAAACAAGAGAATCACAAATTCTAGGCCAATCTTGGAAATTCAGTTGATACCCTGTCTCAAAATAAAAAGCAAAAGAAGTAAAATAGGGATGGTGGTTCATACCTGTAATCCAGGCACTTGGGAGACTGAGGCAGATCAGCAGTTCAAAACCAGCCTTGGCTGTTTAGTGAGTTGGAAGACAGTCTGGGCTACATAAAAGCCGGTGTTAACAAAGTATAAAATAAATGAATAAATAAATAAATGCAAAAAAATAAAGAGCTGGGGGTGTTCTCACTGGTAGACTCTTTTTTTTTTCTGGTTGTGTGAAAGTCCCTGAGTTCGTTCACTCCCTAGTACTATAACAAGGAACAACCACAAGAAGCCTTCACTTGTTGGGGATTTAGCTCAGTGGTAGAGTGCTTGCCTAGCAAGCACAAGGCCCTGGGTTCGATCCTCAGCTCAAAAAAAAAAGAAGCCTTCACTTTGTTAGAATACTACATTTTGAAGACATTGTTTTATGAGTGTCCATACCTAGGTTTCACCCAAGAAATCACAACCCCACTGATCATACAATATAAACTTCCTAAGCTGAGTACAAAATAGAATCTAGAGATCATCTTGGAGGAAGTGGAGGACAAGATTCATGATTGATATCTCTCTTCCTTATATTCAGTACAAAGACCCCAATAACAGCATCCTTTGAATTTCATTTCATTAATTTAATCATTCTTGATTTTATAGATGATAAAGAAAACTGAGACTGAAGAAGGTTGGGTCCTTCTAGTGTGTGGAAGAGATTGGATCAGAATCCAGGGAAGGGAGATGGCTGTTTGCTAGCTGCCAGCTGTTCTACCAGCCCTGTTTGGCTTTTCCCCTGTCTTGGTCCAACAGTTCCTGGCATCTGTTTCTGCTATGCTCGACAGGCTTTTCTGTAAATGTCCAGGTAATGAGTATTTTAGCTTTACCAAGTCAACACTATGCCACAGCTACTTAATCCTGCCATTTTAGGGAGAAAGTAGCTAGAGAAGCCTTCTAAGCAAACGAGCATGGCCGTATCCCAATAAAACTTTACACACCAAAGCAAGCAATGATTTGGATTTAGACCACAGACCATAGTTAGGGAATCCTTGATCTAACTCCAGTATTTGGCCTTTGTTGTATGGCCTATACCTGAATCATCACTGATGCTTAGACTAAGATTGGTGAACATTCTAACAGTATCCATCAAGCTTTGTGTTCAAGGAGCATGGTCATGCCCGAGGGAAATGAGTTTAAACAGCCAGAAACTGCCCACTAACCTCACATGGGAGGCTTTGTCCTAAGAAACCAAAAAATACCCTCTAACTAGAGGCCTTCCACTTTAGTCCACTACCCAGACTTCCCCCCTGCCTCCCTCGCTCCCACCCCCTCTCTCTGTGTGTATGTATGTGTGTAATTTTATTTTTACCCTAGCTTCTGCAAATAGCTTCAGATCTGGGGTAGGATTCATGAATCTCACTGTCTGCTCAAATAAGCTTTTACAAAAATTTTAATATTGAAAGCTTTCCGTTTAAAAGGTCATCCAAACATTTGGTCTTAGAGTATGGATGAAGTCCAGCTGGACTCATTTCCTTTTTCAGACTAGCCCCTCCTTCCTGACCACTGTCAAAGTTTATCATCTTCCTGTATGCTTGGAGCCTTCGGCTTTGTTAGTATTATAGAGACACGATGCCTTCCTTCTTCTCTTTCTTCCAGTTATTAGATAAGTTATTTTTGGCAGTCAGGGTCCCTCCAGCCTGTTTTCTAATGGGAATTCTATTTTTTTTCTTTATTTAGTGCCTGGATTTTCTGGGGTACAGACTGGTAAGAACAAGTTGAGAGACAGGAATGAGGAAGTAAACATGAAAGGGAAGGACCTTTGTGACTGGGTCAGGTTGTGGGCTCTCCTTTGGCAACAAATCCAGGAAAAGACAAAAAAATAAAACCAAGAAGACATTGTCCATTTACAAATAAAGTGCTAAGATTGACTAGCAAGCAAATATTTTGATGATCTTAGAGTACTGAAAACTATTTTGGAAGTTTATGAATGTATGCATTTGACCTCTTACTTTGGAATAATTTAAAATTTAGAGAAATTATGTAAAACTGAACAAAAGTACTATGTAAGCCTCACTCAGTTTTCCCTAATGTTGATATCTTGCATATGGTAATTACTCCAATCAGGAAACTGACCTAGACACAACATCAACTGGTTTGTGTGTTTTGTCTATTGTAAGCCGTTGTATCTCTGGTCCAGGAGCCAACCCAGAATCCTAGCCTGCCCTAGCAGCCATGTCCCCTTCGTCACTGGATCACAGGTCCTTCCCCCTCTCTCTCTTGCTTTTCTTCCCTCCATCTCTCCTTCCCTTCATGATCTTTATACTGTTGAATTCTCCCCCAACTCTATTGGAGACTGTTCCTTGATCTGAGCCTGTTCAATCAGGTAATACATTTTTTGCCAAGATTGCTATAGAAGTTACATTATAATCTTCACCCTCCTTTGAGGATTCCACCAGAAGGTAAGTACGATCAATTTGTCCTATCACCAATAACATTAATTTTTTTGGTGCTGTCTGGCAGATTTCTCTGCTGGAATCACATTATTTTCCTCCTCTTATGATAAGTACCTTGTGATAGTCTGTGCAGACATCTTGTTCCCCATCACACTGCTAGCCATTCTTCTTTTCATCCATCAGTGATTTTCCCCCTGCAGTGAATTGTCTACTAAGGGTCATTTTTTATTTCCTCTAGTCCCTACACAGCTATTAATTAAATTCTCCTGCAGGAAGATCGCCTCCTGCCCTTCTCATTTGTTATTCATTTATTTATGCCACTGTGGGCTCATGGATATTTATTTTAGCCTGTGGGCTATAGTCCATCAGTAAGTGTTTATTTTATTACACAGATCATCCTGGATTCAGTCAATGGTGGCTGATTCAAGTTAGAATCTATGTCTTTTGGACATGCCCGCATAAATTTTTGGACATTTCCTTGTTTTTAACATCACAGAATATTCCAAACTCATCTCACATTTTCCCTGCTCCTGCCCTAGAGTCACTTACATTTCTAGGTTTTCCACTTACTTTTATCAGAGGTGGTATTTAGAAATGAAGATCTGGGCACCAAATGTGCTTGTTGGTATACTGAGGTACTGTGGCTTCTGAAACTGCTTATCAAAGAGAGCTATAAGATACATGTGTAGTTAATTATGCAAACAACAAACATATTTATCCCCACATCTTCCTGTATGTGTGTGTGTGTGTGTGTGTGTGTGTGTGTGTGTGTGTGATGGACACATTTAAAAATTATGGCATTATGTCAATTGTTCTAATTTCAATTAAAGATCTGAAGATTCATTTTCCCCTCTATAATTATCTGTCAGTCTTTTCCACAATTATGGAAAATCTGTACCTACAGTGGAGTCACTTATTTACACACTTATTTTGGCATTTCCAACTCATAGCCTTATTTGAAAAGTAAACATGCTAACCACAGCACAACCTCCATATGCAGGTCCACCTATTTCCAGCTTTCATATCGTAGGGAAAAGTCCATTGTCCAAGGTTGCTTAGGCTTGCTGTTCTCAGTCTGGTCTCCCTCCCTCCCCTGAGTTTCTTACCTGTTTGTGACGCAGTTAAGTTAGTGTTACTACATGAATGTAACACCAATTGCTCAATGGTATTATTAATAAAAAACCAGGAGCCAGATATTGGGGTGAAAGCTGAAAGATCAGAGGAATAGAACAAGCCAGCCACAAGTTCTTACCACTAGGAAATCCTCAGCCTAAGAGAGATACTTCCTGTATACTCATGCCCTATATACTTTTCTGTGCCCTGCCATCTTACTTCCTCTTTCCGCCCAGCTCTATCACTTCCTGTGTGTCTGTACAGACCTCCAGACCTCTATGGTTAACTGGTGCTGGGATTAAAGGTGTGTGCTACCATGCCTGGCTCCATTCCCAGTGTGGCCTCGAACTCACAGAGATCCAGATGAATCTCTGTCTCCCATGGTAGGATTAAAGGCATTTGCTACCACTGCCTGACTTTTATGTTTAATATAGTGGCTGGCTTTTTCCTCTGATCCCTAGGCAAGCTTTATTTGTTGGAGCACAAGTAAAATATCACCACACATGAGTTCGATTTCTGCCTTCTATCTCTCGCATTTGGTTGATTTTAATAACGCAATTAATTTGCACACGGTGGGAAACCTTCCCAAGATCTGTGTCGGGGCTAGGTTAAAAGGATGCAGAGAAGTTCTACCCCTTCCCTATCCCTACCCCTGTTTTCCTTCTACCAGATTCTCATTTACCCCTGCAAGGAAGCTATTCTCTTCTGTTGGTTTCTCCTTCCTGTAATACTTCTCTACAAGTGAGCAGCTGTGTGTTTGTTGCTGTTGTTATTATAGTCCATTCGATCTTATAGAAAGGGTAAGGGCAGCCAACTCCATAGAAACTATTTTGTCCTTTACCTTGTTCACTTAAAAAAGGCCATTATGTCAGGCATGGTGTTCATACTGATCCCAGTACTTGGGAGGGAAGCTGAAGCAGGAGGATTGCCACAAGTTTGAGACTAACGAGGACTAGAGAGTGAGACTCTGTCTCAAAAACCAAAGAAAACAATCGATAGTCACTTCACATCAGTTCTTTCAGAACTCCTTTGCCCTGTGGCTTCACTGTGTTCTCATGGATGGCTTATATAACCACCTTCAATGTATGGAGCCTTCAAATCCCGTCCAGTATTGTATATCTGCAGACAATGTTGTAATAAATGAACATCCATGAGTCTTCTTGTTGTTGAAGGTTCATTATGGATAGATTCTTAGAAGTGAGGTTATTGGACAGAAAGATGCTTTTTTTATTACCATGCTAGATTCCCTTGTAGAAGGACATGTACTAATGACATTTCCACCAGAAACATGTAAGAGAAGTTCTTTTCTTTTTATTTACTGTGCACAGACTGGATTCCGTGGACTCCCGGGATACAGACATCACCTTCAGTTTAGTATCTGTTGAAAGCTTTTTCTGCTTTGTTCTACAAGCAACCCACAGTTTATTGACCGTGCCGTTTTTTGCAAGCATGCAGACATGAAGACTCCAAGAGTTACGGGATCACAGGGACTTCTACCCAGGTTTTTTAAGGAAGACCTGCGAGACCTGGCAGTGTGTAGTCATGGTGGATTCACTCCTGTCAACCCTTGTCAGGTTGACGTGTGATGTTGTAATGGTGAAATCTGAGTTGCAATGGAGACCTTGGGATATTAGAGATGCCAGGAAGGTAGATACCTGCTGGGGGATGCTAGTTGAGGCAGGCTGAGAGAGGCATGTGTGTTATAGCCAGCAAGGCCCTAGGAACAGCTATGCAAGCCTGTGCAAGCTTATGCCAAAGTGCCGTAAGTCCCAGATATTGGGCTTGGCGTTAACTATGTTAATGTTTATCCTGCTGGGTTTTAGTCTCATTTTCATCTTCTTCTTCTTGCCCCCCACATTTGAAATGGGAATGCTCACTCTGTGCCACTGAAATGTTTGTGAGATTCGGGGATTTCCCCCCACCTCCTCTGAGAAGGCCTCCCTGATTGCTTTGAATGGCTCTTTGATTACATATGCATTGTAGCTCATATACTAGGATGTTAACCTTGTTTATTTTTATTTTTATTTTTGCAGTTGTGTTCTGTTTGCCTTATGGCTCCTCTCTGATTTGAAATATAAAACCTAGGTTTCAGTTATCCTTGACTGCCAGCACAGTAGACAATTGTCCCTTAGTATTCATGGGAGATTGGTTTTAGAGTCCCTCATAAATACCCCAATTCATTGACATTCAAGTCCATCATACATCATGGCGCAGCACTGCCTAAATTCTCTTTCATTCTTCAGACAGTCTCTAGATTATGTACTGCACTTGTTATCACATAAGTGTTACATAAAATATCATGTAAATGTTACATAAAGAGTTGTTTAAGTGTATTGCTTAGGAAATGCTGAGAACAACACATATTTAATACACATGCAGATTTGCAAGTTGTATTTATGTCTTCAGGGGTGTGTGTGTGTGTGTCTGTGTGTGTGTGTGTGTGTGTGTGTGTGTGTAACATCAATTAATGAAAAGAGGGGCCATGAACTTGAAAGAGAGCAAGAAGAGGTATATGGGGGAAGGGGAGAAGGAAAGGGAAATAGGAAATTATGTAATTATAGTTGCAAAAAATAAAAAATATTAACTAAAAAGAGATTATTTTCAATCTGTAATTGTTTAGCTCCCTGGTTGCCAGCACTCTTAGGTATGAGGGACACTGCATTGCCACCACCCTTTTCTGTCAGCTTCCTTAGTCAGCCCCGAGCAGTACTCTGCTGTCATCTTGCTCTTCACAAGACCTAGTCCTGAATCTTCCATGGAAAGTAATTGCCACACACTGCCGAGAACATTCGCTACAGGTCCCTTGGGAAAACGATCCGGTTTCCTAAAGCTTACTCTCTACACCACAGGGAAAGACACTGGTGTGCCTCGCTGCTTTTATTTCCTCTCTCATCTTTGAGGCTGCACTTGGATCCTGAGAACAGGCTAATTGTACAGCGAACCACAGCACTGTTTAATGCACAGGCTTAGCAGGAGCTCATCTGTGCCTCTTTAACACGAAACGTCAGAGTTCTCTTAGTCTTGTTAGTCTTGGTTTATTTTGGGTAGTCAGATGAACAGCGATCCACGTGTCTCACACCAGTGGTTCTCAATTTTTTTTTTCCCCACTGCTTTTCCCAGACTACATGTAAAAGCTGTCAGACCAGGGCCTGGAGGGAATAAAAATGGGGTCATGAGGCTCTGCAAGGATCATCACCATGGGCCACTCTCCCCCTCTTAGTCAAGCACTTTTAGCCTTGAAGAGGGGCCAGGAAATAGGGAGAAGATCTCAAAATGCTTGCTTTATCTTAGTCCTGTGCGTAAATCCAGTTTTGTTAAAGGACCAAGAGCTTAGACATGATCACAGTGCATCTAGCAAGGCTACAAGGATTAAGTTCTTAGGAAAATGTATTATTAGAGGAAGACAATGTTGAAGAGAAAGTCTCTGGGAATAGCATGGTTGCTGTCTTCTAATAGTGTGCCATGAAATCAGAATCAAGCATGTTCCTGTTCTTTCCAGAAGATAAAATTGGGTCCCGCGAGTTTGCAAAACTTAGAAGAATGATTTTAGTTCAGATGAGGGAAAGACTGTGTACCTGCCGTGTTTACTCTCAGTAGATGAGGTATCTCCTTTTGCATCATTACAGCTCTGTACATGAAGGAGTAGTATACCTCTTCTTGTGACATGGAGAAGAGCTGGATTTGATCCCAGATACCAGGACAAGGAGTTCGGGGCCTGTTCCCTGATATTCTCAGCCTCTTGGCTCTGTCGTCTCAGACCTGGGCATTCTGTAAGACCATGGTAATTTCTTCACTGGGTACAAAGCTTTATCAGATGTCCTTTATAAGCCTTTTATATTCAAGAACCTGTGCTCTCCTGCTCTGTATGAAGCAGCACATCTGTGTAGCATCACCCTCAAAGCACATCTTACCCCAAACTTATAGTAGCTTCCATATCCCTATGATATAAATAAGATAGCATGTAATTAATGAACAAAGCAATATTTGTTTTGCATCCTCTGTTTAGAGTCTGTTGTCCAGTGTAGTGGATCTCAAGTCTCCATGCAGCACCCCTAAAGAGTCCTTTGAGACAGGAGGCTTGTCTCTTAATGAAATCTGCCTTTTGTCAAATTGTTTTTGTCCTTTCAGGAACATCTTGAATGTCACTGTTCCATGAAGCTTGTCTTCATGGCCAATAGAGAAGGCTATTGGTCCTTTGGCGCTAAGGGATGAATTTCCAAATATCATGCACCTCACTCACCCTGTGTATATACTTGACATGTCTCCTCACTGAACCATAAATTTCCTAAGGGTAGGTCTGGACCAGAGTCAGCCCTGCTGTTCCTCTGGCAGCCCTTGAGTTCCTAGTGCCCAGTAGAGCTCAACACACACTAGAAACCTGTGTTCAATGGGATCTGTTGAACTGATTGCCAAGGTGACCAAGAAGCCAACTGACCATGTTGACTCTCAGAGCAAGCCTATTTGGCAGGTGACAGAGTATGGTGGTTTGAACAAGAATGGCCTCCATATGCTCATGTATTTGAATGCTTAGTCATCAGGGAGTGGCACTTTTTGAGAAGGATTAGGAGGTGTGGTCTTGTTGGAGGAAGTGTGGCCTAGTTGGAGGAATTGTGTTACTAGGGGTGGGCTTTGAGGTTTCAAAAGCTCATGCTAGGCCCACTGTCTCTCTCTATTTCTGCCTATGGATAAGGATGTAGCTCTCAGCTACTACTTCAGCACCATGCATGCCACCATGCTCCCTGCCATGATGGGAATGGACTAAGCCTCTGAAACTATAAGCAAATTCCCAGTTAAATGCTTTCATTTTTAAGAGTTACATTGGTCATGGTGTCTCTTCACAGCAACACCACAGTGACTAAGACACAGAGTCTGGAGAATTGTGGTGTAGGCACAGATGACTTGAGAGCAAGAAGAGGGAAAATATATTTTTCCCATTCATACTTAATTAAAAAAATTTTGTTTTAAAATTTTATTTTATGGATATTTTGCCTGTATGTTTGTGCACACATGTATGCAGTGCCCATGCAGGTCAGAAGAGGGCACTGGATTCCTCCAGACCTAGAGTTATGAATGGTTGTAGCTGTCATGTGGGTCCTGGGAACTGAACCTGGGTCCTCTGCAAGAGCAGCCAGTAGCTGAGGTATCTCTCTAGCTTCTACCTCTTAACTCTTAACTCAGTGCTTTTCGATCCCTTAGGAAACAAGGAAGGAACAGAAACTCTGAAAACAGTGAAAAGCAGACATATTTCTTTATCAAGTCTCTGCTCAATCTTCAGTAACAATTTAATTCATCTTTTAGTCTAACTCCACTATCATTATTTTCCTTAAAAGAATTTACTTTTTGAAAAGAATATCCCTCCCCAGAGATGTTAATGAACTCACCCAAGAAAGGTCAAAGATGTCTAGATCCAAAGATTTTATTTCACACATTCCATGTTGCCTTCTGGACCCAATAAACAGCTGTAAAAAGAAGTCATCCCTGGGGGATGATGAGTGGATTCTGGAGGGTCTTAGAGAGAGCCATTTCTGCAGAAAGTATCTTGTCTGGGTCACAACAACTCTCCAAGTAACAGGGCAGTAGCTTCTCAGAGATGAAGAGCTATGTTCATGTCTTCAAATATCACTATTTGAGCAGTTAAAGCAGTCTCTGGCCCTTCTTTAGAAAGACAAATGCTAAGAAGCAATGTTGCATCAGTCTGAAAAACTAAAGGAAAAAAACAAAGATACACATATAACATTTGCCTCATTTATATACACCAAGCTATGGGTTTACTTAGGTAAAACTAGACATCAGGAAATCATCTAAGACTCTTTTTAAAGGGAGTCTGCTGGAATAGGAAACTACAAGAGAGAGCTCCAGAGACCTGTTCTGGTTTCTGGAATATTTATCAATGAAGCAATGTCTTGAGCCTGAAGTCAATCCCAAATGATTCTGCCAACTTTGTGATGACAAGAAGTTTCATCCTTCAGTCTCCAGTTTATCCATTTATAAAAGCATGGCATTGATTTACACCCTGGTCGCTTTCTTCCACTGTATTAATATTTGGATAAATAAGTGTTTTTCCAAATGAGAAGGGGTGAGAAGCTGCCTTATGTATAGTGGCCTCTATCCTCTTGAAGTGACTGACTGGCAAATCCATTTGTAGATGTGTCTTAAAGCATTGTTAATGTCCCTTTGGGAACAAAGTCACCTGTAGTCGAAAGGTACTGGCTAAATGCTGCTTATACAGATAATTTATACAGATAATTTTATTTTATTTTATGGGTATTTTGCCGGTATGTCTGTGCACACATGTATGCAGTGCCCATGCAGGTCAGAAGAGGGCACTGGATTCCTTCAGACCTAGAGTTATGAATGGTTGTAGCTGTCACGTGGGTCCTGGGAACTGAACCTGGGTCCTCTGCAAGAGCAGCCAGTAGCTGAGGTATCTCTCTAGCCTCTACCCATTAACTCTTAACTCAGTGCTTTCAGACCCCTTAGGAAACAAGGAAGAAACAGAAACTCTGAAAACAGTGAAAAGCAGCCACATTTCCTTACCAAGCCACTACTCAATTCATTAGAGGGCTCTGGGCTTTGTGTCCTGATGCTCATTCACAGTTTATAGTACCATGGAGTAGAACATTTTTGGATTATTCTGAGACACTGGAGAAGATGCAGTGCTCAGGCACGTTGAAAGCCAGGGATCTTGCAAGCCAGTATCCCAGTATTACGTAATTCCTGGCTATGCTTGTGATTCCTTAGCAAATATGTATGTGACCTGTTGGCTCTTCAGAGACAGAGAAATGAACATCATCTTTTGGGAAGAGAGAGCTCTTGTAATACAGCTTCACAACTTGGTGTGCAAATGATGGCAGACTATAAAATAGACACTAGAGTACTTATATCCCATATGTCTCTGGGGCAATACCATGTCTATTTCCGCTTCTTATCCCTTCTACTCATGAGGTGAGTGGCCTGATGGCTGGGGTCATTTTTCTTAACTTAATTTTCATACTCTTTGGTTGTTGGCTGTGGAAAGAAAGCACCAGAATAAATAGTTTTGTTTGTGAAGTGAAGAACATAACACATCTAGAAAAACCACCAGCTATTTAAAAAGAATGTGGTGACAATATGTTTAATTGGTAGACACCCAGGATCCCTGGCTTGAGGGATGGGATATTTGGGCGTATTCCTGGTTTGACTACTTGAGAGCTGGGTAACGTTAAGGAAATTGTTTAAACTTTTCTGTTCATTGCTTTTTTTTTTTTTTTTTAAATTCACTGGTAAAATTGAGATAAGTGCTCACCACCAAAGAATGTTGTAAAGATTAAGGGAATTTGAACAGAAATTGAAGTAAATCCCTGACAAGTCTGAGAATAACTGGGATATTCGTTCAAGGTCCTGGCTGTTAGGCCATGAGCAGATTTATGTTTGCCCTGTGTCTAGAGGAGCAGACTGTGTTCTTCTGGATCCATCCTTCCACCATTATAAATCTATAAAAAAGAGAAAGTTAAACATTACCTATCTATAAAAAGGCAGGCATGTGAGCCAAGAGATTTCTGGAAAATTTATCCCAGCTTTGAAATCTCTGACTCTGAATTGCACCTATTGCACTTTTTTATTTATTTATTTTTTTTTTTACAAATTCTCTTCAGCTTCTTTGCCCTATAAAACATAAAAAACTTGATTGTATCCCTCCCTGTTTTCTTAAATTTCAGGCGAATGTTTAGAAGATATGCTTCAGCTTATTTGGGAGGAATTTTGTGAACAATTCAGGGATAAAAACATACCTCCTTTGATAGGTTAAATGCTCATGGGTTCTTCTTCATTCTTCCTTACCACTTTTCTCTCATTTTATCTCTTTCCCTGTTTCCTCCTCTTTCCTGATCCCTCACATCCCAGTCCATATACTTCAGAACAGATGGCTTGAATATGACCCTACCCAGAGCAGACTATCCCATTGGCCCTGCAGGTCTGTGACAAGCTTGTTTTGTCTTCACAGAAGTGGAACATCTTTGAAAGTTGAATATCTCTTTTCTCATTCTTTCCCTTAGCTGATAGACACAGCTCATTTCTGTTGGCTGTTAATTTATGGGTTAAGCAGCCTGAGCCAGCATAATCTGCAACATGCTGAGAGTTACCTCCGCCTGGTTCTTATACATCTTATGATTGCTTAATCCTCTTAGAACTCAGACTGGGGGAGTCAGAGTTCCCATAGCCGATATGCATAATATGCAGGCACAAACTGATTCAGAAATAGTGCTTTCCAGAGAACAGGAAACCAGTATCCCTTTGCAATGACATCAAAACCCGTTCTCCTACATTATTGAATGAACAGTCACTAGGCACTTCTGTGAGCCTAAGCCCTGTATCAGGAGCTGGAGGTGAATGAGAGTGAGCAAGTCAGCCAAGGTCTGCATCATCAAAATGTATCTAGTTACTTCAAGGACATTTAAATAGCAGCACACATATTTATCATACTACAATGTCTTTAGGTACCATTGTGAATCACATTGATGTATGAATTTTTTTTTCTTTTTTGGTTTTTCGAGATGGGGTTTCTCTGTGTAGTTTTGGTGTCTGTCCTGGAACTCGCTTTGTAGACCAGGCTGGCCTCGAACTCACAGAGATCTGCCTGGCTCTGCCTCCTGAGTGCTGTGATTAAAGGCGTGTCCCATGGCCATATGGCCTCGATGTATGAAATTTAAGAAGATGCCAGGGTGACTGATTCGACCACATAGTTGGATTCACCTCATAGCCTTATTCACATGCCCATGACACAGTTGTCACTTATTTCTGGGTCCTGAGGTCTTTGCAAAGCAGAGAATTCAGATCACTGGGTATAAAGCAAAAAAGAATAGGGAGTCCAACAAGAAAGAACCAAGAGAGTGATGGGACAGGGTTTTCTGATTTTTAAGTTGATGCCTTTGAGTTATTGGATTATCTTTGAGAGACCCGAGAAGGAGAAAGGATGGGGGGAGACATCTAGTCGTGTAAGATTCACATAGGAACCATAGGGGGAAAACGGTCTGGAAGTTTCTGCAGGCTAAGGCAATAAAAACAATGCTGTTGGCTAGAAAGCAGCTAGCTGGACAGCCATGTTTGTCTTGTAGTTTTCAGGCATGTCTTAGGGATGCTAACAATGGGAGACAAGCCTTTTCAGGTAGCTAAATCAGATCCCTCCGCCTATGGGAGTGATAGATGTTGCAGTTTTCTCTCATGGCTGACGCTGTGAACATGAGTAAAGGAAGATCCTGAAGCTGATTTCACATACCCATTTCCAGAATTTCCCAGGTACTCTTAAAATCAGAGATATCCAGCCCATGGATTTACTAAGAATTAAGCCAACTTCAAGGGACAGGAATCTGTATATTTTTAATCCATGCAGGCTAAGTGCCACATAAAGGGAATGTATGGGCAAGCCTCTTGTTGAGGATGCCATCAATCTGTTCATTATTTTAAATATAGCAATCATTTTGGGAATATTCCTTAGAAAATCATGATTTCAATATTTTAATGTATGTAAATTTATGATTTCTGGAATCAGGTCAGAAGACTTTGAAGACTGTGCCTCTTTGGGATTTTAAATGTCTGTTCTTAATCTTGGAATGTGAATTTAGTAAAGCTGCCCACTTCTCTGAGGAATGTGTGTGGACATGTACGTCTATGCACATGGGTATGAGGGTGTGCACAGATGTGTGAAAAGTATGCTCACACACAGTGTTTTCAGTAGTTTTTCCCAAAGAGCTGACAGTTTGAGCCATAATCATCTCAGATGCTATTTGCTAAGGCCTAGTATGTGGTCTCACTGTCCCATTTGGATTCCACAGATCCAAGATAGTGCACTGTAGAGGACAGGTATTTTGCTCACTGCTACTGACAGCCATTGTAACTAATTTACTATTTGCCACCACAACGTTGTGAGACCTTTCTGAAAGGCACTGATTCATTCCATCAGCAAATATTTAGTTAGCACTTCCTGCGTGCTAGAATGTTCATTGGTGGCAATTAAGGCCTGATATGGGAACGCAGGGGCTTTGAAGTCAGTTGGTCAAACATCCAGTTTATGTGACTACTACTTCAATGCTCTGTTGAACACTAATGAAGAATCAGTGTTTAATTCTCTAGCATCCCATCCCTCCAGGGGCTGTCACTTACCAGGTGCTTATTAAATGAAAAGGATTCCTAGGAATAGACTGGACCGGCACCAAGAGATCTGGCAGCATTTCCCATTCTCTTGTTCCCCACAGGCACCTGAACTATGGGCTTGGTTCCCATGGCTCCCACAGGGTGAGACTGGCAGCTTCTGATGAGCAGTGTGTATGCTGTTTCCATAGTTATGTGATTATAGTGACTAATTCATCAAAGATGGTTTCTACAGCATTGTGGGGTGATATCTCTGAGTAGAAGCACTCTTAAAAATTGCTATGTGCTTACTATTTATTCTATAAAACACCAAAAATAATCCAGGAGGCCTTTGGCAGTTATTCATTTTTGTTTCTTTTTATTGCTTCTCTGCACACAAAGAATGTGGTATTTTTCCATAAGTGATTTAAAGTTTACAACAATTATATAAGGGCTTTATCATTTGCATTTCATAAATGTGGAAACAGAGGTACAGATAACCAAACCAATTTACCAAGTATAGAATGAGGAAGTTATAGAGCTAGAACTTGAATGAAGATTTTTTTTTTCTGGTTTCAAATATCATAATTAAAAATCAAATCTCTATATCCCTGTATCTTTTGGCCTGTCTAAGGAATTGAAAGTTTTATTCATTATCTAAATTTTAGGACTATTTAGGTAATAGCTGACTTAGGATGTACAGACAAAATTTCTCTATGAATTCTTTTATCTGTCATCATATATGTGATATTTCTGATCATGTGCTTTGATAGTTTATTAAACATGGTAGACAAAACATTTGGAATGTCGGCACAGTCTATTAAATTGGACAATTTCTAAAATAAAATCAAAGAACAGCAATTGTACAGTTACTTCCAAAAATAATGATAACAATAAAATAAAGCTCTTGCTTCTCTTAGTCCTGGTGGAGGCAAAGAGTCACATAGACTGCTAAGTCATGTGCCAGTCTTTACATAGATCCTTTTTGATCAAGAACTTGGATAAGAGCCATGTAGAAAGGAAACTCAAAAATGGCACAGCCTCCACCTCCCAGAGCACACGTTCAATGCTGAGTGAATAGGTCCCATGAACTTGAATACAAAGCATGGGTTTTAGTGGGAGAGAAAAATGAGTTGGTCTCTGTGGGTAAAGGCCTCCATTGTTTCCGAAGATCAATGCCATCGATTTGACTGCATGACACATAAGAGCAGAGGCTTCCAGAAGTGGCTGTTGACTTAGCGAAAGGAGGGTGGCAGCTGTGCTCGTGGAGAGCTGCTCCAAGTCGCTCTCCCCACCGGTAAGAAAGCCTTTGATTTGTCTGTTCATCCCATCCCAGAGTTTGGGGCAGTTGTTTTTGGAGCCCCTAAGTGATAAACCTGGCAGTGGTACAGATGCTCTATTTAGGGTTTCAGGAGCAATTGCTGGCGTTTAGGTTGGGAAGGGGGAGTGGAATTCAGGGAAACATCGGAAAAGTGTCTTTACATTGCCTGTCCATAAGCACCACTGAGGCTTACACCAGCCATCCATCCTCATATTTCCCTCATGGAACAACCACACAGCATCAGTTTCTACTCGGTCTACACAGCTTCCGAGAGCAGGACAGAGCTCAACTGATCTGGGTAGATCTTAGCGTTTTCACAGAATAATTTCTGCATAATAATCTCTATGGGAGGCCCCGAGTCTCAGAGTCCTATCATCAAGTAAATTTGGGTCCAAAGCAGAAACCTTTGGAGTATTAATTTGATCTATTTAAATATATACAAATGTGCACATGTATGTGACTCCAGTCATTCTTGAAGAGTCAAGGTAGCTAGAATTTCTTCGCAATGAAGGCTCTGAATCTTTCCTTAGTGCTTTTTAATGGTGTCATTGAGATATAATTTACATAACATACCATTTACCCTTTGAAAGTACCCAATTCAGTAGCTTTTGATATATTCACAGAGTTGAGAAATCACTATAATAAATTCCAGAACATTTTCATCAACTCAAAGAAAAAAGATCTGTACCCTTTAGCTATGACTCCCCAAGCCGTCTTTGCTCGGTTTTTGAGGCCGGGTTTCTGATAATGTTCAAAAGACATTTCTATTTCTGTACATCCCCAGAGTTTTAGAAAGAACTGCATTATGACACTTCTTACATCGCAGGGCTATTGTTTGTTTTTCTTCCTGTCTTCTGCTGTGAATCTCTTCCAAGAGGACAAATCTTCAATTTATTGAACTTTATGTCTGTACTGTGGGTTTAGTTTCTAGCACAGCTTGAAGTTCAAATAAAGGAGCTAAGAGGGAAGGAAGAAAGGAAGGAAGAGAGGAAACAAGGAAGGAAGATAGAGTTGGAAAGAAGTTGGGGAAGGAGGGAGTGGGAGAGGGTGAGAGAGGGAAGGAAGGAGTGAAAAAGGAAGGGGGAGTCTACATATACACACACATTTTGGCTGTTGAATGTGGTGCAGAGAAAATATCTAGTAGGTATTTTCTGGTAAATATTTTTCAGAAAAAGGACAGTGTGTGTGTGTGTGTGTGTGTGTGTGTGTGTGTGTGTGTGTGTGTGTGTGTGTGTGTATTTTGAAAAGGAAAATCTTGAATTTTGAATGGATTTTCTTTTGAATTTGCACCACCCTGGAAGCTATAAGATGTTTCCTCACAGTGTCCATAGGATTTTACACTTAAATAATCTTTGGCTACTGTCATGAACAAATCTACCCTGATCTAACAATTGTTGTGTAGGCAGCTCAGAAATGATAGGTCAGCTGTGTCCAAGCAGATCATTTCAGCTTGTGCTCTATTATTCCCCAAGGTTTCACCTTCAAATATGTGGCCAAGGATGACTGTCCTTCGGTGTTTTCTCATTCCAGTCAATTTAAGAAAGTGAATGGATGGTTTAAGGGGTATGACCTGGACGTTTCTTGCATCATTTCTGATTTCTGTATGCACCTCATTTATTGAACATGTAACCATACCCAGCTGCCCAGGGACTGTGAGATAGACTCTTCATTTTGCTGTTATATCTATCTACACTTCAAGTTTAGCTTATCTTTTTAAAGGAGGAGTGCTAGATGGATGTTAGTGAATAGCTGTGTGCCTCACCTTGTTTTTTTACAATCCACACTATGACACTAAGTTCTTGTTAATTTTCCTTATTTTCAGGTTTGTGTGTTGGTAGACATTGGGCCTGAAAAAAAAATTGACTTTTAGGTATATCTTGATATGTCTTCCATGTTAGGCATTGAAATCAATATGGAAGCTTTATGGGATGTTTTTTTCTACTTTTGTTATTCCAAATGTATTTCTAGCACATTAAAGAGTAAGTGGGTTTTCGTGAACCAGCCTAGAAAACTTTTACACATTTATGATATTATTTCTATGGGAAAATGATTTTGCCTTCTTAAAAGACTGCAAAGAAATGTACTTTTGAGATGTACATCGGAAAGTTGGGTACTGCTGAGCTCACTGATGTTGGCAAACAAACTAGCAGAGGAGAGTCACTAGAAGGTTCTCTGGGTTGCTCCTATGCAGTATTACAGCATTGCTAGTCTCAGTCAAGACAAGTCCAGCTAGAATTTCTTCCTTTCCCATACATCTGTCGGGACGCAGTGGTGGACTTACTGATGGTCTTTAAACATTTAGCCTTTTATTGGAAGGTTGTTCAGTTGGGAATTGGTAGCCATTGCACAGATAGGATATGGGCAGTATGTCTTAAGACATAAGGGATATGGTCTAGCTCAAAGCTTCAGAAAACATAGACTTAATTTTATTTTATCTATCATCTATCTATCTGTCTGTCTGTCTGTCTATCTATCTATCATCTATCTATCTATCTATCTATCTATCTATCTATCTATCTATCTATTTCATTTTTTTTGAGACAGGGTTACTCTGTGTAGTCTTGGTGCCTGTCCTAGATCGCGCTCTATAGACCAGGCTGGCCTCGAACTCATAGAGATCCACCTGGCTCTGCCTCCCGAGTGCTGGGATTAAAGGTGTGCACCACCACCGCCTGGCCATAAGCTTAATTTTAATTAACATTACTTTGGCTATTTCCTATTCAGGATTTGTCAGAAATAAAATTTTAG
>CABHPH010140349.1:0-45589 GCA_902168325.1 Peromyscus nudipes
AGCTTTTGTAGAGCAAAGGACACGGTCAACAAGACAAAACAACAGCCTACAGAATGGGAAAAGATCTTCACCAACCCCACATCTGACAGAGGGCTGATATCCAGAATATATAAAGAACTCAAGAAATTAGACATCAAAATAGCCAACAGTCCAATTAAAAAATGGGCTATAGAGCTAAACAGAGAATTCTCAAAAGAAGCTCAAATGGCTGAAAGACATTTAAGTAATTGCTCAGCATCCTTAATCATCACGAAAATGCAAATCAAAACGACTCTGAGATACCATCTTACACCTGTCAGAATGGCTAAGATCAAAAACACTGAAGACAGCTTATGCTGGAGAGGATGTGGAGCAAGGGGAACACTCCTACACTGTTGGTGGGAATGCAATCTTGTGCAACCACTTTGGAAATCAATATGGCGATTTCTTAGAAAATTGGGAATCAATCTCCCTCAAGACCCAGCTATACCACTTTTGGGCATATACCCAAGGAATGCTCAATCATACCACAAGCTACACCTTGTTATTTTAGTTCCCAAGATAAGAAATTAGAAGTGCATCCCAAGAAAAGAAGGCATGAAATAGATACCTCCAGTTAAAATTTAAATGAGCATAATGTTTTTAATTTCACCATGTTAAATGTATTTGAATGACCATGGTTAGGGTATCATAAACACTTTTACTTCATTCTTCCCACAGCAATTGCTGGACCTACGTCTTAAAAGCCAATAGCCAACAGCCAAACCCACATAGCATCTATATATGTATCTTGATACTGGACATAATGAGCACAACTCTAGCACAGACCACTTTTTATGAGTACAATGAAGAAAGAGCCCCTTCAAAGTTCTAGAATCAAATAAGCAAGTCAATATGTTGCATTGCTGAGTCAAGTCACATACTTAGAATTCAGTTAAAGAATGTGCTGGACATGGAACACACTCCTATAATCTCAGTACTCAGTAAGCTGTAGCAGAAAGATCACAAGTTCAAGTCCAGTCCAGGCGATAGAACAAGTCTAAAGGCCTAGTGACCATCTCAAAATAAAGGGCTAAGATGTGGCCAAGTAGTAGAGTTCATGAATACCCCGACAGGGCCCTGGATTCAGTCCCCAACACTACCAAACCAATTTGTTTATTTATGGTACATCTGAACGAACATGAAAGAGCTGGTTTGGGTCATCGTCCTTGAGAAAACACTGTTGAAACACAGCACCTTTCAGCTCTGGAGCCATTTTTGAACCATTGACATAGCTAGTCCTTTTTTACTTATAAATCTTGAATTATGAGACTGCAAGCCTCTTTTGAAAATTGACATGTTAGCTTGGTATCCCCGGACCCACCTTTTCACACAGGATTCAAAATAAATTGGCTGGACATAAAGCCTGCCCCCAGTAGAAGGGACACGGACTCTGCAGTTTGGTTCAGGTCCTGTCTAGTCCACTTCATTCATCCCTACGGGACTTTGGGATTTAGCATGACCAGTAGCAAGCCTTGCCCACTCATTTCCCAGAAGAGAGCCCTGTTGTTTAGAGAGTCACATGACACACATAGAATTTCAATTAGCTGTCTACACACGAGGTCTAGACTCAAGCCTGGCATTTCTCCACTCTAGCTCTTTCCCGTTGTGCAGGCCTGTGTTATTTTGGGGGTCCAGCTGAATTTTCAGATAAAATCCATGATAAATTTCAGGGCTCTCCAGAACTTAACACTAAGAGGAAGGAGGCAGAGCCAAAAATGGGTATTTGCTTCATTCCTGCAGACTTCCAAATATAAATAAAAACAGACCTCCTGCCCTCAAGTCCAGCTTTTCTAAAGACCAAACACAGTGCATCAGCAACTGTGGCTCAGGAAAATTATGAACATATTCACACATGAGACTGTCTGCCATGAGGTTTTCAGCACTGCTAATCAAGGGTTCCAAAGGAGCAAGCTGCTGCTGCTCCTGTATCCCCCCAAACCCATGAGAATTGATGAGCAGGTTTTGTGGGAGGGCAGGAGGCAGGAAGCATGTTGGTAATTAAAACACTTACTTGATTAAAAATATAACATCTCTCTAAAAACAGTTAGGTGCCTCTGTCTTTAGAGCTGCACTCTGCAAAATCAACCAATTGCATTTGGATTTCCAGCTGAGGCAAGAAATAGTTATCACGACTCAGATAATTTGGCTTTGTCTCACGACAGTTTCTAGGGGAGGGTGGGTGATGTTCACATAGTAAGAAGAAGCACAAATCCCATGCAGCAAAAATAAGGAGGGTTATGTATGTGTATGTGGGACACCAGTTTGATGTCTTGTCCTTTAACATTTTTTATTTTAATTCTAATTCACAGTGAAGAATAGTGTAGAGTAACAACAACAACCACAAAAAAACCCACCTCACTTTTCTTGTTAGCATGACAAGAATAGGAATTGTAATAAAATACATTGATACTAACATTTATTCTCTACTTTTAAATCTTGTTTACTGAAACTAAGCAGATGAAACCTTGGGGTGGGAAAGAAAAGCCAAAGTATAGCACCACTCTCATCACAGAACTACAGAAACCAGCAAGGAGAGAAAAAGAATGCTTCCCTCTCTCCCCAGAAGACACATCTACCATACAGCAACCTGGCGGACAACACCATCATCTTGGGTTTAACGTTGCTCATTCACTGCTCTCCAGGGACCAGGCAGATAGATGTTGGCTCATGTGTCTTGTTGCCACCAGAACACCCTGGGGTAAAGCCACTGAGAAGTTCCTGATGCAGTGACAATTCAGTGTTGCACCAAGCATTTGCTGTGTGTCAGATACTCGTGCTTCTTCGTTAAGCCTTACAACAAGCTTTCTTGCCCCCATTGTAAGTTAAGGAATAAGGTTTGGGAGCCACATTAACATCATGCTCATTCAGTTCATGTACCAACTGGGGTCAGGGTCTTTAGTTTTCATCCCTGGGATGCATCCCCATAACACAGAGACAGCTTCTGAGAGTACCAAGCCTGTTGCCAGCCTTTGTGAACTCTTTCTAGCACTAACGTAATGATGTTGCATCAGAAATTATTTCAATATCTGGGCTGCCTCATCCTCTTTCATTCAGAGGTGGGGGTTTCTTAACCTTGACACTACTGATGTTTTGTACCTGGTTATTTTGTTGTTGTGAGGGGTTGTTCTGGCATTACTGAATATATAACAGCATTCCTCGACTCTTCCTTATTAGATGGTGAGGGTTCCCATTCTTCACTCATAATAATAAAATATTTGCAATAACAAAACATATCACCCTTCACCATAGATAAGACTATATAAAATGAGTTCCAGAGGTGACTACTACAGCTGCCCTTGATCAAGCACTTTCAAGCAATTAGGGACTGAGTATGGGGAGATAAGCTGCTCAAATTTGATTCATAATACTGCCATTTACTAACTGGGTGACTGCTTAACTGTGACTCCTATTTAACTATAAAATAGAGATAGACAGTTCCTGCCTCATCATGTCAGCTGAGGGTTAAACAAGGTCATATCAGAAGAGCCTGCTTATACATGTAGCTGACATGTCAGTCTCTATATTGACACACAGAAAGTGGCTATAATGTGAGGGTCACTGTGTTCTAAGTACAGTGAGAAGCTTTCTGCAGGCATTGTCCAGTGCAGTCCTTATAAGTCCAGAAGAATTCAGCCTCCTTTGTTCGGCAGTTGAGGAAGCTGAGATTCCAGAAAGCTGTCTTTATGGGCTTCTCCAACAATATGAATGCAGTGGCTGAGCCAGGGTTCAAAACTACATCCCTCGGCCGGGTGGTGGTGGCGCACGCCTTTAATCCCAGCACTTGGGAGGCAGAGCCAGGCAGATCTCTGTGAGTTCGAGGCCAGCCTGGGCTACCAAGTGAGTTCCAGGAAAGGCGCAAAGCTACACAGAGAAACCCTGTCTCGAAAAACCAAAAAAAAAAAAAAAAAAAAAAAACCTACATCCCTCTGACTCTATAGTATATGCTTCCAGAACATTCTTACTTTCCTAGAGGAATTCTGATGAGCAAAAAAGTGGATATGAGGCTTTCCAGTCAAGACATACACTGCTGGATGACCTCACTTTGCTGGCAAGATTTGTGTACACAAGGAAAGCTCTTTGTGCCTTCAGTTCATAGTATGCTCCAGATGCACCTTCTATTCATATTCATATTCTAGAAATATGAATTATGGGTAAATACTAAAACAACAAGCTGCAAAGAAAGACTTAAGTGAGTAGATCTGTATGACTCTTTTATGAATTTATTCTACCTTGGGTGATTGCCTTTTTGGAATTTCTTAAAAATAGCCAGATTTTGTCACCAAATTCAGAAGCATTCAAGGCCTAGTATTTTCTGAATTTGAGTCCTTGCACACTATAAGAGCTTGTCTGTGCCTCTATTTCCTCATCTGTGCAGTGTTTTAGTACTCTGAGTTTGTGATGAGAATTAAATAAGATTAATAAACATCAAAGAGTTAACACATGGCAAATGGCACTAATCCTTATTCCTGGGACTATTTCTAGTTAGAAAACATGTTATCATCTTTGGCAAAGTCAGTCATAAATATTCTCTTTTGTATGTTTTTAAACTGGAGGAACAAATTATATCATCCTACATAGTTCCTCTTTATGGCCTTCCCCATACCTATGACTGCCTTCATTTTGAGATATGGGTCACAGAAGTCCAGTGTAGTTGGGTAAATACCTCAATACCATATAAAGTCTTAGCAAGCATCATGAGAACTCTGATCCTACCACACAATGTTTACTTAACTCTCTAGCTCAGTGAGGCTTTCCCTGTCCTGCCAGCCAGCTTCCAAATAATGACCAGAGACTTCTCATTAATTATGAAAGCTTGACTAATAGCTTAGGCTTGTTTCTAACTAGCTCTTACAGCTTAAATTAACCCATTTCTATTAATTTACATGCTGCCACATGGCTCACGGCTTGTTACTTCACCTCTTACATGACTTGCTTTCTCTACTTCTCCTGCTGTCTCCTCCCTTCTTCTTCCCAGCATCCTCTGTACCCTGAAAACCCTGCCTAGCTATTGGCCATTCAGCTTTTTATTAAACCAACCCAAGTAATGTATCTTTACACAATGTAATCAAATATCTCACGACACTCTAGAATGAAAGTAAAATTCTCAGATGCTTCACAGAAACCAGAGGCTAAGTGAGAGCTGTCTACACATCTTAACCAGTTTACCACACCATCTCCTATACACAGGGCAGCAAGAGAGGCCAATGCCGTTGTTCTTGGTGTCCCAAACAGATGGCATATTAAGATGGTCACAGTTTCTCTAGAACAATAGGTACATAGAGAAGTGTGCAAGCTTATCTGGGACTTCCTCTGGATCCCTGGAGTGACTGTTTTCACTGCTTGGCTGATATTTGACCTTCTCAGGGAGGAAAATCACTGTGACCTATGTGCCCAGCCTTCTGGAACCACTTGTTCAGTGGCTCACTGTTATTTGTGGCACTGCCACATTCAGACTCTACTTTTTCACTTTTAATTTTTCCTGTGGACTGCCTTCTGGGAACCCATTAGGAGTCTGATGCTTCATGCATTGGCAATGCTACTGGAGCTCCAGGGACTGCACCAAGAAACTGAGTGGAGAAAGAAATGGAAAAAAAAAAGAAGATTTCTAAATCACTTCACATAACAATGGGTGCCACTGCCTTTACCTTTGTCTACTTTCTGTACGAGTCCCTGTAGGGTGCTCACTAAGGTAAATAAAGCATGAAAAAGGATGATGTCATGTCATGTTTAACATCTGCCCTGCAGGTATGACTGTAAATATCTCTTACATATGAACATACACATCTTTCCAGGACTGCTCTTGTAGTTTAAAGTCGAGTCATATTTTGGTCATTATGAGTAGTTTTCCTCATTACTAAATTAAAAGGTAAAATGAGTTTAACCTAGTATTGTCCATCCCTAATTTTCTCAGCACCCTGACACATGGTGAACAATATTCTGAAGCAAAGAGCCAGTCCCCATGGGCTCAGAGTCCCTGAACATTGTCTAGTGTACTGAGGGATGGTAAGGCAGAGAAACTGCTGTTGAATGGAGGAAACTTCTTTTAGGTTAGGAGAAGCAATTACTGTGGCTAATTACATATGCCAATTCGGAGGTAAAGGAAAAGCCAGAAATATCATTGTGCTAGAGTCTGCTCATCACAGATGTAGTCATTTAGAACTACTCTCGGCCTATTTGTAGAGGTCGGTAACAATTTGTCTGAACATCCTCAATGTGCAGCTACCATTTATTTAGCAAGTCAGGAAAGACCTGTCTCTTCAGGATCCTTGTTATGAGATGTATTACAAGTGAGATTCCAACCCAGTGGTTTGGGGAGATTCCCTGGCCACTTGTTCAAAGTGCTGAACAGTTTGTTGCTGCGTATGGTTTTGAAGTGCAGCTAGTATGTCTAAGCATCCGGTATTTAATCTACTTCCCAAATCCCCTACCTCAGCAACTTAAGGAAATGCTTCACTGCTTCTGGTGTCACAAGGGCCGCTCATCACCACTGCTCATTGGCAGCACTTGCCTCTTTGTCCAGCTGAACATCAGCTTGCAGTGTAACACGAATCTTAAAAGGTCTTATAATAAAAAAAACCCAGAGCCAGATATTCAGGTGAAAGCTGAAAGATTGGAGAAGCAGAACAGCCAGCCGCTAACTTAGCTCTATGAAATCCTCAGCCTTAAGAGAGTGAGTTCCTGTTTCCTCACGCCTTATATACCTTTCTGCATCCTGCCGTATTACTTCCTGGGATTAAAGGCATGTGTCACCACTGTGTGGTTCTGTTTCTCTCATATAGCCCAGTGTGGCCTTGAACTCACAGAGATCCAAATGGATCTCTGCCTCCTGAGTGATAGGATTAAAGGTGTGTGCCACCACTGCCTGACCTCTATGTCTAATTTAGTGACTGGCTCTGTCTTCTGATCCCCAGGCAAGCTTTATTGGGGTACACAATACATCACCACCTTGCAGCATGTGCTATATGCCTCTGTCATTCAGCCAGAGTAAATGTGAAATGTCCACTATGAAACTGACACCTCCAGTTTGTAAATGAAAGTAAGCACCAGGAAGAAAACTCATCACAGCAATAAAAACCAAAGTTTTCCCTTTGGCAGAAGCAACAGTAACTACTTTATTAGGGTTGGACAGGAGGTTCCTTAATGCCCTGCAGTGAGACAAACTCAGAAGACAGCAACTGACTGCAAACTCAAGGATGGAGGTGCAGGAGCCCATCAGCCTCAGGGAGGGCTGTACAGCAAGCCTGTGAGCAAGCGGGAATCACCCATCAGCAGTGTTTCCTGCCTATAAAGGGGAAGAAACTGGAATTTAGAGCACAGCAGGAGGGCCACCAGAATGAAAGAGTTGCCTTTTCCTAATTACCAGTCCCTAAAATGTCTCTGTAGGGAAAAGGCACTAGAGTCTTCCTGACTCTCTTACGGGTACTCATTTTCCCTTTCCAAAGCCAAGGCTTGTCCTGTTAACATTTGTCTTTCAGTCACGTCAGGAAAATTTAAGATGTGCTTTCCGTGCTCAGACAAAAGAGGGCTGTGATTCTCTTTTATCCCATTCTGATTTATGTAGAGCAAGCAACACCCCGTTTGCCTTTTCCTTTTTTTGCGATGAGCAATCTCTTTGTTTCATTGTGTTCCAAAAAGGTGTATTGGAGCGTCACAACTAAGCCCTGGAAGCAGCTGTCTCCCTTCCCTATAATCTCCATCCTTCATGGAACATTCCTCAGTCACCATTCTGTAGGACAGATGCACAACACAGCCGTCTCACACATGGCCATCCCGCACCATCCAGCCACAGCCCCCCTGATGTCAATGCACAAGGTCCTGGTGACAAAGAAAAGCTGCAGCATGATTTTTTTTCCTTCTGTTCTTTCTCCCACCCTCTATTTTTTTTCCAGCCTTGGCATAAAATGGTCAAATGATGTTCTACTGCAGAATTCAATTTCACAGTTCAGTTAGGTCCTTGATTACACTGCCAAATTCAGATTAATGTGCATTTAACTAACATGGATCAAGGGAATTCTGGCTGACAGCCAGCTGTAATCGGGGCAATTGATAGCGGTGAGGAGTTGTATGCCCTGTCCACCGCAGTGCACCAATGCTGAAATTGATTGATTAAATGAATTCATTGCTATAATTACTTATAATCTTGATACATCACAAGCCCATACCTAACCCTATCCTTGGAGACAGTGTACTTATTGAAGAAGGGCATTCTGGTCGAACTGTTGACTGGGAATTATTTATCCCCACATAATAAGCCTTTCTCCCCCTTTTTACATTTTGAATAGAGATGTGAAAAGGCGCATTTCAGTAAGAATTAATTTATATGATGTACTAAAAGGTTTCAGGAAACTAAAAGCCAAGTGTATGTTATTAACCACCCAAAAAGGAAGGAAAGCATGACTCCTTATTCATCTATCTGTATTTTTAAAGATTCCTGCAGAGAGAATTCCTCTCCCAATATAGCCGATGTGCAGCTATCATTAGTGGTCTCCTCACAGTGCAGCTAAGCAGTTTGGCAGCCCTGGGTGACGATTTGCAAAACAATCAACCTAGCCTTCCTTTATTACATTGTGCCATATGGGAATCCCCTTTAGAGGATGTGGAAGCGAAGTCATTCCTACAGAGTCACTTGTTCACCAAGCACAGGCCTGCTTCCCCTGGTGGAATGAGAACAGTCTTTGTGGTGTCTCTGTTGTTTACTTTCCTGTGTTACAGCTTTCTTCTCCTTTTCAGCCCTCACGCTGAGGTCTCTGGGGGCAAACTGCGTACACACATCCTTTGGAAATAGTTTAAAGCATGGGTTCTGGGAGATGCATTGATTCACTTAGTAATTACCATCTGTTTTGATGTAGTAAAACTGCACTGTGGTTTTACTAAATGATTGGTCTCTACATCCCTTCACAAATACTAGAGACATATTTATATGAAATTCCATGGCTCTTCCATTTTCTTCTAGAATATGTCTGTAAACTGCATGAAGAAAAGATTTCACGGTTCAAGTTTGACTTCTCTGCATGAGCGCGTGCATATAAAAATATACATAGGCAGATTCATTTGTGCTTCACCACTCCCAAATATAGACAAGTTAGAGGAATGAGTACAGATGTCAAGAGCATGGAAGACGGGGAGGTGGTCACATCATAGGAAAGCAACTAGGCTTCTCTTTGCAGAAGAGCATACAGATGAAAGCTGGGGCATCAATGTCACTGATACAAAGTTGATTTTGACCAAAGCAAACCTGAAAATAACGAGTTGTATACATAGATGATCAATTCACTTTTCTGAGACAACCACTTTTTTTTGTATATTTAGGAGATTTGTCTAAGACAAGACTGTTAAGAACAAAAATACAACTATAGTTTTTCTTTCAGCCCATTCCCATAGACCTTACCATCCATTATTTTCTGGTCCAATTTTTTTTTTTATTTTCCTCCAGGCTACTCAGAAACATAGGGTCCCAGATGAGCATTATGGCACGCCTTATCTCTGTCATTGTCAATTCACACATTGCCCTCCTCTGTCCACTCCCCATCCCCCATCATCGAAGCCTGTCTCAGTGAACTTATGTAGGTAGGACCCAAGTGACAAATAACTCAGAGGAGGTTGGCACTCCCATTCTACTGTCTTAGTAGCTTTAAGGCTTTTGTCTGACTTACTTCAACATACTATGCCTCAGTCCTCTTATAAAAATAGAGAGAGCACTTATGGGTCTTACTGTTTAAAGTGAGGTTGAAGTGCCATGATGTGCTTGGAGTACTTAGAATAGTCCTCAATACCTGAGAAGCACTCAACAAATGCTGTCATTTGCTATTTATTTTTTCCTGCAAGAACAGATTTTTAACAGAGTAGTGCATAGGAAGGGAGCCCAACTTTGGCCCCAAGGAAATGCCAGGGCATTTTAATCACAAGGAAGAGCCCCAGCTTTGATTGCACATATCAGGTAGGTGGCAAGTAATGGTGGGAATGTCATGGCAGGCCAGAAATCAGATCTGGGTGCCAATGTGCTATGGGTCCAGGACATTCAGAAACCTGCTTCTGTGAATACAGGATAGACCTCAGCAGAAGTGGCAGGTCCTATGATCCTCTTGGGACTATGGGGTCATTGGCCTGAGTTGCTTGCAGGATATTTTATCTTCCCAAGCCTTAACTTCATGGAAAACAAAACAATTAAAAGGAATGAGGCCTTTCCCAAAGGCATGAGCTAGTAACATCCTCCATCATTGCAAGTGGTTAAGATCAAAGTGAAGGCTGCAGTTCAGTGACCCTATGGTCCCAGGGGATCACTCCTGCACTTTTCCTTTGGAAAGCCTGATTGTCTGCTATCAGCCCCTTGAATGGATGGATAAGGCCCCGAGGAGAGATCATGTGTTCACTTGCCTAAAGCAGACAGTTAATTTTTCTGAGTCACTTAGTTTGGTTCTAAAACTGTCTCTTGTGGCTGCGGTTGTTCCTCGTAGCTTTTTTAAGAGTCTGCACCTCTTTCCAGCAGCCATGAAAGACAATTGCATATTCTTACCTAAAATACCTAATTTCAAAGACATTTAGCTCTCAGAAAACAATTCTGTCTTGTCTGTACGAGGAAATTGTCCCTTTCATGCAGACGTGGGTCTTCTTTTTTTTATTCCACAAGCTACTTGCTCAGAGTGGATCCTAATAATGCTGCTGACAGATGATAAATGAGAAAATGACCCTAATGCAATGTGAAGTAGTGTTTATAATTCCTGCTGGCCATGACTTTGCTGTCTGTAATATACCTTTAGAGATCAGTTATGCAGGCTCATGGAAGAGGAATGCAACTTTGTCTTAAGTATAAGAGAAAAAAAATCTCCCCATGAGGACTCTGGAAAGTGATGGCATTTGAGGCTCCAAGATCTGCTTTCAAAAATAAAAATTTAAGACTTTACTTGGCCTTCCTGCTGGCCTTGCTGGTGAGCCTGACCTTGGTTAATGGGAGCTTAATGTAAAGCAAGATACTAATTGTTTTTACAGTGATATTCCGCTACTCTGCTCCCATTACACACATACACACACACACACACACACACACACACACAGAGAGAGAGAGAGAGAGAGAGAGAGAGAAACAGAGACAGAGAGAAACAGAGACAGAGACAGACAGAGAGACAGAGACATGTATAGACATAGGGTCTTAGAAATCATTCCATTTTCTAATAGAGTAAGTTAACTATAACACATCATTCAATGTATTACATTTAAAAGCTCTGTCTTATTGTTTTCATGAACTACGAACCAATAGTTGAGGAGCCCCCATGGAACTGGATCAGGCCCTCTGGATAAGTGAGACAGTCAATTAGCTTGAACTGTATGGGAGGCCCCCAGGCAGTAGGACCAGGACCTGTCCTTAGTGCATGAGCTGGCTTTTTGGAACCTAGGGCCTATGCTGGGACACTTTGCTCAGCCTAAGTGAAGTGGGGAGGGGACTGGACCTGTGTCAACTGAATCTACCAGGCTGAGCTGAATCCCCAGGGGAGTCCTTGCCTTGGAGGAGGTGGGAATGGGGGATGGATTGGAGGGGGGGAAGGGGAGGAGGGAGGACAGGGGAATCTGTGGCTGATACGTAAAATTAAATTAATTATAAAATTTTAAAAAAAGAACTTAATGTACAGGAACATATGTGACACTGATATGTTGTACATCTTCTGTAAATGTTATCTAGTTTTGTTGTTCTTGAGGTTATTATTTATTTTCTTTTATATTGCCATTATTGTACTAAGTACTTTATAGAACGTAACGGTACATAAAATTAATTGGCCCATCACCATTTAAATCCTTTTATATCTACACAATCACCTAGAGTTTCCTACAATCTAAGGAATGAGATGTTAATATTTTTGCCATTATTTCATTTTACAAATGAGAAAACTGAGGCTCAGAGATGCTGAGTGTTTTGACTGAAGCTATCAGAGTCAGGACATACTAATTATGTTCCTCTGTATGGGAGCAGTGGATCCATCTGAGTGGAGTGCTGTGTCCCTGAAGCTGGACTAGCTAACTTTTGCATGTGTCTTCATCTGGCCAGTCAGAATCCCCCTCTATAGGCCAAGTACTGAGGCAGGGCGGTTCCCATCCTCCGGTCATCATCAGCACGGTGACAGACAGAACCTCAGGAAAGCCTTACTTCTGGATGAATGGTCTTCTCTGCAGGCTTCTTAAGTGCTCACTTGACAGAGCAGTTGAAGAAGGGCAGAACAAGTGATTTCAGTGAGATAAACTGTACCACAAGCTTCGGAACATTAGAGTGGACACAGCAATGATCCCTTTGCTCATTTCCTCGCCCTTCCATGCTCTGCTTGCCCTCTTCCTTCTTCACTTCCAAGTTCCCTCAACGCTGCTCTTCAAAGTCAAAGTGGAGCTGTCTTTCCTGGAATCTTGTTGAAGGTTGGCCAAGGCCAAATATTCTTTTCTCATACATACCTGCAATTTTTCTTTACTCTCAATTATAGTTGAACTTACTTGGTGAAAGTGTCATAATTTTACTTTATACTCCACATGGAAGCAAAGGTTGTTTAGTACCAGGAGCCATGTTTTACCTTTTATAGATAAAGGTACTGTGTTGTGTGTATGAATGTCACACACCTTCAAGGAAATAAGTTTGGAAGCATGGGGAAAGTCTCCTTCCTACCTCTGAAATTTCTCCCCAAATGCTGGCTGAGAGCCAGTGTCCTTCATCATGGGGTCTTTCCTTCATACTTAGGGCATAAACAAAATGTATATCTTGGATAAGGAACATATTAATCAAATCAGCCCTTGGTTGTGGGTAGGAGTAGGGAGCGTGGGTATGGGAAGGAAGGCTCTTTCCTGGGTGTGGCTGTAGCTGTGCAGCTAGATCCTGTCAGTAGTGCCTCTTCCCTTTCTTCTGCCAGCTATAGACTTCAGATTCATATCTAGTAAATGCTGCCCATCTGTCTGTCTTCCCAGGTGGATTATGATCGAGCACAGATGGTCTTCAGTCCTCCACTGTCAGGGTCTGACACCTACCCCAGAGGCCCCACCAAACTACCTCAAAGTCAAAGCAAATCAGGCTATTCTTCAAGCAGCCACCAGTACCCTTCTGGGTACCACAAAGCCACCCTGTACCACCATCCTTCCCTGCAAACCAGTTCTCAGTACGTCTCCACCGCTTCTTACTTGAGTTCTCTCAGCATCTCCTCCAGCACCTACCCTCCACCTAGCTGGGGCTCCTCCTCAGACCAGCAGCCCTCTAGGGTATCCCATGAACAGTTCCGAGCTGCCCTGCAACTTGTGGTCAGCCCAGGAGACCCCAGGGAATATTTGGATAACTTTATCAAAATCGGAGAAGGGTCGACAGGCATCGTGTGCATTGCGACGGAGAAGCACACAGGAAAGCAAGTGGCGGTGAAGAAAATGGACCTCCGGAAGCAACAGAGACGGGAACTCCTTTTTAATGAGGTAAATGCTGTGCTTGGATTGCCTCTTTCTTATGTTGATGTAACATTTGCTTCCTATCTCAAAGGCAGTGTATATAGGGGCTGGGAAGAAAATTCAGTTAGTAAAGTGCTTGCTATGGAAGCACAAAGACCTGAGTTCTTTTCCCAAAACTCAAGTAAAACAACAACAAAAACAAACAAACACAAAAACTGGCATGGTGATGTGTGCAAATAATTCCAGTGCTGCCGGGTCTTCAGTTTTGTACTTGCTCCAATCTGGTGCTTTCTGGCCAGACAGCCTAGACTATTGGTGAGCCGTGACTAGTGAGAGACCCTGTCTCAAAAACACAATAACACTCCTGGAAATGACACTCAAAGTTGTCCTTTATCCTCCATATACCTGCTCATACCCATGTGCACACCACTACACACACACACACACACACACACACAGAGAGAGAGAGAGGGGGGGACAGACAGACAGAGACAGAAACAGACACAGAGAAAGAGAGAGAGACTCACACAGAGAAATAGTATGTTTTCAGACATAGAATGACCCTGAAAATAGAAAGGCAAAACCAATATTCCCCTGTAATCTTTCCTCTAGTCTTGTTCTATGCATGCATGGCTGTTCTTTTTATAAAGTACTCCATATGTATCAGCCACTGTGCTAAGGACCAACCTCGTTGAGCAACAATCCTCTGACCATAAAAAGGTTTTGTTATTATTTGAGAGACAAAGCAACCCAGATTGGTTGAATAACTAGATAACTAGCGGAGGATTATATGGCTAGTTGATTGTGAAGCCAGGTTTTGAGGGCTATCTAACAGATTCCAGAATTCATACTGTGTTGTCTATCTCTGTGGGTATACTCATGGCTCAGTATTTCTGGAGAATCTGCCAACACTAAACTCCATATCTACTCATGTTCTTTGTATAAAGGGTATATATATAGTGCTTACATTTAATCTACACATGTTCTCCTATGCATGATATATCATTTCTAGATTGCTTATAATATTTAACACAATGCAAATGCTATGCAAATATTTGTTAGATGATATCATTTATAGAATCACAAGGAGAAAAAGTCTGTACAGCACGTACTCATTTTAAAAACTACCTTTCAGAAATGTTGGTATGATTGAAGGAATATGTAACTCATGAATACACAAGGCCTCCAACCATATACATACATGTATAACCATAACCCCACAACCAAGCAATGGTGGCTTACATTAATATTTTAGTATTTTTTTCTTATATATTTCTATTTATTTGTCTTCTATTTGGGATAATACTATACATGTAGCCTGATAGCTTCCTATTTTAACTTGCTTAATTTAGGATTTAATTTCATATTAATGAAGTTTTAGAAAATACATTGTTATATTTGAATATACCAAGCATATAATTTCAATGGCCTCAAATTCTTCCATCATATATATAAAAATACTCATTAAACCAATCTCTGATTTATGCTGTTTTCAGTGAGAGCTGTATAGCTCCATGTTTTGTAATCTTATTGGATTCATAAAGTAGAAAGAATAAGTCAAATGACACATAAATATATGTAATTTTTAGAGAATTAATATATAGTGTTTTTAGAAAGTACCAGTTTGGGCCTTTAATAACAGTCCTCTGTCACATTTACTGGCATTAAGATGTTACATTATCTCTGCTGATCTGATAGACATGGACAAATATTATTATTTTAATAAGTAATTTATTGCTAGCTGTCTAAATTTATTTTTATATATTTACATGCTATTTAAACTATTCTTTGAATCATACATCCTTTTTTTGCTTTTCCATTAGAGTTGTGGCATTTGCTTTATTGATAATAATAACTGAGACATCAATTTTATTGTATTTGTTGTATATGTACACATCAATTTTATTATTTTTGTTATATATGTATCAATTAGGAGCTTTAAAATAGGTGAGAAGATATGAGTACCTGTAACAAAAAAAGAAACAGCATTTTGGAGAATTGTCCCTTTAATAGCTTTATTAGCAATGGGGGGATAGATGATTTGACAGAGATATCAGTCTCTGTCAAAGAATGTGCAGTCCACATCTCCAGAATAATCTATGGCTGCTTGAGACCTTTGACATTCTGTTGGGAGTATTCTCAATTCTCATATAAGTGTACAGAAGTAAACTGGTCCATGAACACTGTACCAGTGCTCTTAGCTACATCTGAAACCTCATCAATAGAGGCTCCATGAAGGCACAGGAGCCTCCCACATCTCTAGTTCCCACAAGATGCTCATTTCTTATGGAAGTCCTGGAAGCCACACAGTGCTCCAAGTAGGTGGGCTTAAACAGCTTCCCTATATCCTGATTCTCTTTCTCAGAATGTTTTCTCTAAATCACAGTACTGGAACAGATGGGCATGACTTACTACTTAGCACAAACTCTGAAAATCAACTACAAGCAGCCACAAGGCAATAATTGCCAGGTACTCTTTCCAACAAGTAGGCTCAGTTTGGCCTTGAACTTTTTAAAAAGCCTACAGTGTATTTAATTTCACCATCTAAATAGGTTCTTTTTATTCAGACCAGTTCTCCTTCAGATCCATCCTAAGTCAAGCTGGTGTCTTACAGCTCCTCTAATTGTTCACTTCATGAACATCAGTTACCACCCACTTACTCAGCTTACTGTGACTCCTTGGTGGGTTGACCCACAGTAAAGTACAGATAGTGATCTATACAAACCCTTTTGTCTAATTGAATTTCCCCAAATGCCAAAGTAAACTTCTTCTTTGACAAATTTTGCTATATATATATATTAATGTTTTCCCTTCTCCCCCTACCCCCAACTTCCACCTTTTCTTCCATGTCCCATTTGTCTCATTTCTTATCTTTCCGATGTCTGTTTGGCCTGTCATTTTTTCACAAGTATACTCACTTGATTCATTTCTACTATCACTAACTACTGTTGGTGCCTCTTATCAACAGTAGATCCCTGAAGAAATTCCTCAGCACTCAAAATATTGATGTGGCCACAAGAGAAAACACAGCCAGATTTCACCAGCAAAAGTAAATATGTATCTTTCTCACTCATCCAGGTTGTGATAATGCGTGATTACCACCATGACAATGTAGTTGATATGTATAACAGCTACCTTGTTGGAGATGAGCTCTGGGTGGTCATGGAGTTTCTAGAAGGTGGTGCCTTGACAGACATTGTCACTCATACCAGGTAAGACAGATGATTCAAAGTACTACCTCAATAACTTCCTCCATAATTTCTTCACAAATTATTGATACTGTGTACTCAAGAAATACAACCCCCAGAGTGCTCATTATAGAATCATGCATACATAGACCATTAATTAAATTAATGCACACGCACACACACACACTCTGGAGGTCACCAGTACACATTGATAAAATCTCAGAAGCCTACTGAGAATGCCATTTTAGTAACAAACAACAGAACTTCTCAACACTAACATAGAGTTTACTAACAGCGTTTTTTCCTCCTGAGTTGCTATGCCATGTTCTTATTGCTAACTCTACCAGGGCTGCCTAAGGACAGAAGAGAAAGGCAGAAAATCAAGATTTTATGTTACTTCACTGGAATGAACCTGTTAGGAAATAAATATTCCTCAATTCTAGTTGAATTTAACTTGATTGCCTTCAGTATGAGAGTTCACCGACATGAATTTGCACTAATTGCACAAAGCTAACAAGTGTGGTCACTTTCCTTTGACTTATATTGGGCCCCTGAAATGCTCAGTGCCAGGATTTATTCTGTAATAATCATGTCCCAGGAATTTCATTTCCTTTATTTGGAGATTTTCTGGACAAGGGCTAGAGACATACACTAGTTCTCCAAAACCCAAGAAAGTGGCATCCCTTGAGCATTAGAAAGCTGTACCTAAACCCGTCTTGATCCTTACATGTCATTTCCTTTCTAGAATGAATGAAGAACAGATAGCTACTGTCTGTCTATCAGTTCTGAAAGCCCTCTCCTACCTTCATAACCAAGGAGTGATTCACAGGGACATAAAGAGTGACTCCATCCTCCTGACAAGTGATGGCCGGGTAAGGTTTTATGTTGGGTCCCCTTTATTTGAGTTTGTCAGATTGCCTGTCATGGGCATTATTCCATAAAGCACACTTTCTCACAATTCTAATTTTTGTTAGTCACATATCACCCACTCCACTTCCCAGAACTCACAAAGAGGAAATTGCCTTTCCTCTGTATCATCCTGTTACTCAGAATTACTGGTGACCTGAAATTGATGAAGAATTTGTATCTTCTACAATGAGAGTAGGAAGTAATGGAGACTATGGGAATTTCTTTTATCTTTCCACTGTATTCCTTTTTTGTTAGATAAGAGGAGCTGGCTTTTATTTAGCTGTATCTACTCTCTTCCTTTGAATATGCCTAGCTTCGAGATCTCCAAGTCCCTGTGAGAAACAGATGACCAAGTCTTCTTGACTAGTTTGAGAAAACATTATTGAAGATAGTTTACTAATATGTGAGCAGACAGAAAAGTCATAACAAACAAGCTAGGAAGATGAGTGTAGTATTCTGAAGTAGACCACCATTGTTTTTTACCCCATGCTGAAGAGTTTGTTATATTTGGGGCCGCTGGCTAGGAGCTCTGATCTTTGGTAGAAGTCAGAATATCATTAATTTGTAGGATGAAGTTTGAGAATAAATGTCCCCCCTCACTCTACACATTGCTTCCAATCTCATGGAAGTGTCTGTGTGGTCAGTGCATAATGATTTCAGAAGGCTCAAAGAGTGAAAGCAAAGGCATCTTGTTTAAAAGGGCAAAGAGTAAGCATTTATTGTACTATGTTTCTCTGCCTAGACTTCTGCATTTCTCATCAAAATAATATACACGAGAAATTTTGTCGAAAGACAGAAGTCAACAGAATATAGGCTATGTGAAAGCCAGAGATATGGCAAACTCACATTTCAAGGACGTTTTAGGGAGAAGAGTCTTGAAACATAGATTGTCACTATGTAGGCCCTTCTCATATCTCTGTTATTCTCACCAGAGGAAATGAGTTTGGGGTGAAGGTAACTGGCATCTCTTCAAGGTATCTGGATTTTATAATCCAGGAACCTCAGAAAGATGGAAAATGCCTGTGTCACATCAGAATTTGCTGAAGAACAATCAGAGATGAGCTGGGAGAAACTGCCCACTCACTTAGGCTTATCTAGTTTTATTTTCAAAAGCATCTAAGTTTTATTATAGATAAATTAGTAACTTTCATAAACTGCAGAGGACAAAGATCACTCATAATCCTATTACTTAGTTTCCATATTTCTATGTATATGAATATATGATTATGATTTGAGGATTATGCATAAATAGTTTTAATTATTGTTTTTGTCATTACTCCAGTTAAAACTTTTTTAAAGGAACAGTACAAGAACATGCATAAGTCAGCTTTGTTATACAACAAACCACTCAAGACTAAGTGGCTTAAAACACTCATCATGTATTTGTTCAAAAATGCATGGGTCAGTAGTTGAGTTTCATCAGCTAGGACAACTGGTCTCTGCTCCATATGCCACCATATTTTGCTTCCTCACACATGTGAGCAGCCTGCAGCTGATGGTCTCTATCACCTTCTTGTAGTTGTCTGGCTTTCAACCAGGCTAGAGTGAAGTTTCTCCCAGCACAGCTCTCTGATCATTCTTCAGCAAATTTTGATGTGACATGAACATTTTCCATCTGGCTAATGTTATCTCTACCTCATTCTGAAAGCAGCCAATAAGAAAGTGATGGAGACCATCAGTTGCAGGCTGATCACAAGCTGATGGTCTCCATCTGTTTTGTAGTTGTCTGGCTTTCAATAGGGATAGAGTGCTAATGGGGTCATGTGTCACCCATCTCCCAGTAGAGTTGCCCTGAATAATTCACATATTTCTTGCCACAGTGTTCCCAGAAAGTATCAAGAGGGGCAAACCATGATGCAATACATGCATGTGTGCATTACAACTCTCACATTATGTCATCTTAGCTAAAGGAAGCCACACTTTCAACCAAGCTCAAATTCAAGGGGTGGAGAATAAACTGCCCTCCTTGTTTTTTTCTAAATACACATGTATGTAATGTGTCTGTGGGTGCTCCCATGTACGTGTGTGCATGAGTGTGTGCATGCTGGTACAGGTGATTATGTGTATGCATGCATGTGACAGCCTAAGTCTGATGTTTGGGAATATTCCTTAACTGCTTTTCCCCTTTCATTGAGGCAAGGTCTCTCAATTGAACCCAGAGCTTGTGGACATAAGTTTCTATCCCCAAAAGCAGCTCCCACATAACCACACAGAGGCTTAATATTAATTATAAATGCTCAGCTAATAGCTCAGGCTTGTTACTGGCTAACTCTTATATTTAAGGAAACTCATATTTCTCATTTATGCTTTGCCACATGGCTTGGTGTCTTTTCTCAGTATGGCATGTCCATCTTGCTTCTTTCTGCATCTGTTCCTAACTCCCAAGATTCTGCCCTTCGTCCCAGTGTCCTCCTAGGCTGGCTCTCCCACCCAATCTCTTTCTGCCCAGCTATAGGCCAGTCAGATCTTTATTAACCAATGAGAGTAATACATATTTACAGTGTACAAAGATTGTTCCACAGCAAGAGCTTGCTGATATGACTAGTTTAGCTAACCGGCTTGCCCCATGGGATTCCCTGTCTCAAAAAATTTTACTTCTGTCTTCAATGTTGGAATTACAGGAGGGCCATCATGCTCATGTGGCATTTATATGGGTTCTGTGGACCTTACTTACTGTCCTCAGACTTGCAGAACAAGTGCTTCATTTTCTCAGTCCCTGACCCAGTCTTCAACAGCTCCTCTTGATGGGATAAGCACAAAGTCATGCTATAATGCAAAGGGATGCAAGGAAAAAATGCATGTTTATAAAGAAGAGGAAGTATAGGAAGAGAGCAAGAATCCACCCCATCTGACTCAGAAAGCATGTACGTAAGACCTCATAAACACAAATCACATCAAGCACTGAAGCAGTCCATGAGTCACTTCTGGCAATGGTACTTGAAGAAACAAAAAAGCAGGGCAGTTTCAGGCCAAGCACTTTCCCTGTGTCTGGAGGCTGGCAGTGGAGCATCTTGCTAGAAGCATCTGATTTGAAGTCACTCGGGGGACTAAAATAATAGGACACCATTTAATCAGCTTAATTAAAAAATTTTACCTCTGTTCAATATACAAGATTATTAAACTACTCAGTTGCTATTCTCAAGGGCAGAACCTGTGTCTCAAGCAACCCTGCACCTCTGTGTACCCAGCAGAGCCTACAGGAACAGAAACATTGTGCATGCTACTAATCCTGATGTTCTGTGCATGCATTATTTTATGAATGCTTATTATGTGCTAGGAATATAGAGATCCTAAGGATGAACACAAGAAAGTCCTTATTTCATTAAGCTACATCATTTGGGATGTAGGAATGTAATAATAATAAACACTTAGATAAAGTAATAAATAATGTGACTATTTTATTGCCTTGCTGGGGAAGATAGCTCAGTGGATAAAATGCTTCCTGCAAAAATATGAAAATATGAATTCAGATCTCTAGAATCCCCATAAAAAGCCAGGCATAGTGATGCATCTTTGTAATCCCAGAACTAGGAGATGGAGACAGGAGGATCCAAGGGTTTGCTGGCCAGCCAGACTACCTAAGTGGTGAACCCCAGGTTCAGTGAAAGATCCAATTTTAAAAAATAAAGTGGAGAGAAACCAACAGAGTAAAACACCTAAGATTGACCTCCTGCCTCCTGACTTGCACGCACAGGTGTATGCAACCCCTCTCACTTTATGGAATAAATGTAAAGGACTTGTTCTATGCAGACTCTCAGACATCCTCCACGGGGTGAAATCTTAGTTAACCACAGTGACACCTTGCTTGGTAGCTAATTCCTGATTAGCTGTTTTCCCCTCCTTCTTTTTTTTTTTTTTTTTTGGTTTTTCGAGACAGGGTTTCTCTGTGTAGCTTTGTGCCTTTCCTGGAGCTCACTTGGTAGCCCAGGCTGGCCTCAAACTCACAGAGATCTGCCTGCCTCTACCTCCAGAGTGCTGGGATTAAAGGCGTGCGCCACCAACGCCCGGCCCCCTCCTTCTTATACTTACCTATTTCACCGTATTTCTTACATTGCCCAAATAAGTGTCCTGCCTGAATTTTTGCCTTGGAGTGTGCTTTTGGAAGGAAATGCCAACTAATGGGGTGCATATAGATAATGTAATGAATCTAAGTTCATCCCCCGCATAACTTGAAGGAGGAATAAAGGATAAATGGCAACAGACCATCAGCCAGGGCCTTCTGACCACTCCACTCCCTCATTAATATGTCACCAACACTCAGCAGGAATCCAGTGTCTCCTCACCGAGGATGTGCCCCTAGTATTTGTTGTCTCCAACTGCTCATTGAATGGATTGATATTATTAGTCATGTTCCCTTTGCCACTTTTTGTTTCATTTCTTAAGTAGTATTTTACAATTAAAAGATGGCTTAAAGATAGTCACACAAAGGCACATTTTAAATAAACAAAGATTTGGGTATATGAAATAACTTGCTGTCTCTGAAACTTGCCCTGATCTCCATCTATGTCCCCTTCCTATTAGTCTTCAGAAGGAGGGTGTCCCAGTGTAGGACGCATCATAGAAAGTCCTAGGATCAGCTTTCAGATCTCATTTAAGAATGTTCTAAAGCTTTGGAAAAGTAATGTCCAATTCTGTGTATTCTGGCTGACGGTAGAAGAAATGAGACTCTGAATTAAAGTCTATGATCTCCTCCCTTTCCTCTTGGAGTTGGTGTTTAATGAAGTGGACCTCAAGCAGTGATGCTTTCGCCATCATCAAACCGGCCCTTTCTATTACTTATCTCAGTTTTGTTGTCTCTTGCCATTGCTCTCTGTAAAGCAGAAGTTTTCATAGTTTAGTGAGCATCAGAAACCAGTAGAAAACATTAAAATAAAACCACTTTCTTGGGTCCTGCCTCTAAGGACAGTAATTTAACTAGGGTTGGTGGTACCCAGGAACCTTCATTACTAACAAACCGCCAAATGATGCTGAGGTTACACATGTTAAGTTCTATTGCCTTGTAGGAAGCACCCAAGAAGTATTCACAAAGGTAGCCACCTATGGCCTTAAAACATGCAGGATAGGCTGAATTCCCTAGTTTACCCAATTATAGAGCAGGAATTGTTTTAATTTATTTTTAGGTCTACAACCATCCTGGAATGGACTTTCTTTTGCACTTATCTCTACCCTTCATCCTTTCGTGGAGCCCATTTCCTAGATAGGACATGTTGGGGGTGGCTGGGATAGCAGACAAGAGAGCAGCTCTTTCTGAATTCTAAATTCTGAGGTCCTTAGAATGTTCTTTTGTAACGAGCCACATCTCCTTGGGGTAGGGCAGTGCGCTTCTCTCAGCATAACTGCATTAACCAGACATGATGGTTTACTAAGCACCCACGCCACACAATTCCATCTAAAACAAGGCTTAGCTTAGAGCCGTGTGATTTGCTTCTAAGATCTGCCCACAGTGCATTATTATACTTATTATTTCAGTTCTCATTATCTACTTGCAGACTTATTTGGACAAATGTTGTGTGCAATTATGCTTTTTTAGAAAACTGTCTCTTTTCTGTACTAGGATGAGGGTTTTTTTTGTTTGTTTTTTGTTTTTTGTTTTTTTAATGCACTAACACTCCTGCAGGAGAAGTGTGGGCCTAACTACCAAGCATCTCGTTTCAATTCCTTAACTCACACATTTGGTCAGGGAAATAATTATTAGGATCCCAGTTTTTGGAAGGTGTGGGTTTTTTTTCATGTCAGCATAGAGAAACCCATAGTAAGATACTGAGATTAAAAAGTACTAGAGTCCAAATGCTCAAAATTCCTCTCCTTTGTCATTCAAGTTTCTGGTATGTATAGGCAAACGAAATGTGTTACCATAATTGTGGCCACTCATCTTTGATCTATATGACACTCACAAAATGGAATAGTACTCATCTGTTAAGAAAAATGAAATTATAGGCTTTAGAAACATCTAACCCTACACCACATATATGCACTTGAAGACGCATAGACATGCACACAAACACATACATATGCACACAGAGAGAGGCATGATGATGTTCCAAAGCTTACCTAGACTTCTCTAAAATGTACTACTTACTAGGTTCTTTTTTAAATTTTCTATTTTAATTTAAGGTGTTTGAGTAATTTAAACACTGTCAGTCAACACTGAACTATATTACTTCAAAGTGTAGCTGACATCATTAAAATTTCAGTCTTTCAGATTTAAACACCAGCTCCTTCCTCTTGCCTCCTACCACCTCTCTTTCCTGTGGTGGCCTTTGGGAGCAAGAAGAATATGATATGTGGGACCTCAGGGTGAGGGAGGTGAGACCCACATTCTTTTTTTAAATATTTTTATTTTATAATTAATTTTACATATCAGCCATGGACCCCCCCATTCCCACTCCTCCAAGGCAAGGTCTCCCCTGGGGAGTCAGCCCAGCCTGATAGACTCAGCCGAGGCAGGTCCAGTCCCCTCCTCCCTACACCAAGGCTGAGCAAAGGGTCCCAGCATAGACCCCAGGCTCCAAAAAGCCAGCCCATGCACCAAGGACAGGTCCTGGTCCCACTGCCTGGGGGCCTCCTAAATAGTTTAAGCTAATCACCTGTCTCACTTATCCAGAGGGTCTGCTCCAGTTCATAGTTCATGCGTTTCCACTAGTTTGGCTATTTGTCTCTGTGCTTTTTTCAATCATGGTCTCAATATCTCTCATTCATACAATCCCTCCTCTCTTTCGCCGATTGGACTCCTGGAGCTCCACCTGGGGCTCGGCCATGGATCTCTGCATCCACTTCCATCAGACACTTGATGAGAGTTCTATCATGACAGCCAGGGTATTCAGCCATCTGATCACCAGAGCAGGTCAGTTCAGGCACTCTCTAGACCATTGCCAGTAGTCTACAGTGGAGGTATCTTTGTGGATTTCTGGTGACCTCTCTAGCACTCTGTTTCTTCCTATTCCCCTGGGGTCTTCATTCATCATGGTATCTTCCTCTCCATTCTCCCACTCTGCTCCTGATTCAGCTGGCATAAAAACTGACATGTAGATCAGGAGACCCACATTCTTATTCTTCTCTTGTCCTCGCCTTGGTAAACCTGGATTCTCTTGATTCCTGGCTTAGTGTCCACTGGGGATTAATTGGTCCCTTGGGGGCTGGGCTCTTCAGGGGGGCAATACATCTTCAAAATATCAAGTCTCAAGCCTCTTGCTCCAAGTGTTAAAAGTTTTTCTTTTGGATGAGAACCATATTCTTGGGCAAGTCTATTCTCACATCAAGATTTGAAGAAACTTCTGGATGTCAGAACATAGCATACAAACTGTAGAAGTCAGCATCCCTTTCCCAAGCCTACTTCTATCCACACCATGGGTTCTGTTTCCAAGGAAGAGCCAGAGCTAATACTAAACTGATTTTCAGGGGTATATCTACACTAATTGTTAAAATGTTGTAATAATTGCATGCTAGTTTACTACAGCTACTGCTTCAAGCCCTTAGATTATCCTTGGGGCCCCAACCACTCCTAAGGACTTGCCTAACCCCATTGAAAATGGTGGTCACCCATCCAGACTCTAGATCCTTGAGATTATATGTGTGTGCATGTGTGTGTGTGTGTGTGTGTGTGTGTGTGTGTGTGTGTATTCTGAAACAAAGATAGAGATTTTTTTCCCCATAGTTTGTGCAGACACATATGCTACAAACAGTCCTGAAGCCTACTGTCATTTACAAGGGAGTTTGGAAATGACTTATTAGAAAGGAGAATGAGGCACAGCACAGTATCACTGTTTTCTCTCCCCTTCTGCAAAGAACCCCAGATTAAAAGTGGTAGACTGGATGGAGTCAGCAATTGGCTGACTGGGATTAGCCATAGAGTTGTTGGAGGACTGAGTAGTGTAGTAGGACAGGCCCATAGGGTCAAGGAAATTGGCTCAAACCAGTTGCCAAGGCATGCATGTAACGTATTTCCTTATGAGCCAACCTTGAGTCTGCCTGAGGGCCTAGCAGCAGGTGCTGTCAGATAAGCACCATGAAAAAAAGCAACTTAGAGGAAGAAAGGATTTATTTGGCTTATACTTGCAGATCAAGACTAATCACTGGGAAAAACCAGGGCAGAAACTCAAGGCAAGTATGTGGGGGCACTAATCATGAAGGAGTACTGCTTGCTGCTCACTCTCACACTTGCTTTCTCACAGGATCATGTTTACCTAGCTTTCATTCCTCTCTACCACAGTCCTTTTAGAGAATGACAGTACAGATTGTGGACCAGCCATCATTACTACAGCACCCTCTTCATACCCTATGAGACATTCTGTGGTAGGAGTCTTGATGTCATTCTTTTAAAAAAAGTTAAATTATACTTATTTATTTGGCAGGAGAGTAGGCACATATCACAACATGGTATAGCAATCACAGGATAGCTTGCTGGAATGAATTATCTCCTTCCATCATGTGAGTCCTGGGGAGCAAACTCAAATCATCAGGACTGGTGACAAGTGCATTTACCCACTGAGTCATCTTCCCAGTCCTTGAGTTCATTTTTGACATCCTTGCATTTCTTCTATAGCCCAGGACCACCTGCTGAGGAATGGTGCCGCCACAGTGGGCTGGGTCCTACCACATCAATGAATAGTCAAGATAATTCCCCACAGATGTGCCACGAGCCAAGCTGATCTAGACAACTCCTCATTGCAGCCACCCCTCTCAGATGATTGTAGGCTGTGTCACATTGACAATTAAAGATAACTACCATATGAAACATATGACTGTGTACCCATAGTTACAAATAAGATTAAATTCTGAGGTCTTACACACACACACACACACACACACACACACACACACACACTAACTAATGAATGAATTAAAATTGTAAATAGATTTTAAAAGCTTTAGGGGGTGAGGAGATTGCTTAATAAGTAATATGCCTGTGCAAGTATGAGGACCTGAGTTCAGATCCCCAGACCCAAGAAAAAAACTAGGCATGGCTGTGCATGACTGTAGTCCTAGCACTGGGTGGCAGAGGTGAAAGGATCCTGGAGTTTCTAGCCCAATTAGGGAGCTCCAAATTCAATAAGAGCCCCTGTCTCAAAAGAAGGTAGACTATGACAGAGAAAGATATCATCCATTGACCTCTGGTCTCCATGAGTATACACACATGGTACACACACACACACACACACACACACACACACACACACACACACCCCACACTTTTTAATTATCAAAGTTCCTGTAGAGTTATGTCATCATAGCTGAAGATGCAAGGGGAGGGGCTTCTGTTGTCCTAGACAAGTACTGTGCCACTTAGCTAAACTCCTAGTTAAAAGTACAAGTTTGGATAGAGAAGGAGAAAAACAATATCTAGCAAGAGTATATAGAAAGGAGTGGTACCTGCAACTAGGAATCTGAGGATACCAAATACTTAAAGTGAGTGCAGCAGAAGGAGATCCTGGAAAAAGGTTGAGAGAAGCTCAGAAGAATGTATGAAGAACAGCAAGAGATAATTTGTACCTGAAGGACAGAGTATACTTTATAACAATTTTAACGTCTGATGGTCATTCTCAACCATCTCAAAGCAGTGCTGAAACTGTCTACTTACTTGGATTCTGTTGTCACTAACAAGGGTAAGTTGCCCATTGATATTCTGTCTTTAAGACCATCTGTATTTCAGAGCAGGTCACCATGACTAGGAGCTGTGCCTTCCAGCAATAAACAGAGTCCTGGGCATTTAGTGTCCGTATATTAGCAGGTGTCTCACAGTGCAGTTTGTTCTAAAGTATGTTCTCAAGTGCACCGGAGTTCTTTGTAAGGATTTTCAGAGCACTGCATGATGTCAAAGAGAAATAAGAAAGCACACACACTGAGTCCTTGGGCTAACCACTTTAAATGTTTGACAGCCAAGTGCTGACTCCCAGTCTACATGCCTAAATGTACACCTGCCCAGACATTCATGTTAGCAACTTTGATCACCATGGGCAAAGGAGCTAAGAGCAAAGAGAAGGAAAGCTGACATGGCAGTGGTATCTTGGCAACCTAGGTAATTGGAGATCGAAAATATGGAAAAAATAATGGCTGTTTGAGTCATCTCATGGTGCATAAGAATCTAAATGTGTTCGACCCCAAGAATCTTAAGCTGTAGCAACAATGAATCATATTTCTACAGAGAACATCAACTCGATTACACAAAAACATCATCTGTGGTGTCATTGTGAGTTTGAAAAATACATTGTTTGGGGTATATTTAACTTGTAAAGATTACCTGTGTTTGTCTCATAATTTCATGAGAGATTAAAAAATCTGTAGGAGTTCAGATATTTGGAAGTCGAGACTGATAAGAAAGGTTCTGGCAACTTTGCTGTCTCTTAGTCCCAGTGATGAATTTGAATGACTTTCTTTGTCCCTATTTCCAGGCCTGTGTGTATATGTCTACTTCTCATGGGCAGTGTTTGCTAATTATTCCTATGCTACTTTCCTTTCCCTTTCAGATAAAATTATCTGACTTTGGTTTCTGTGCTCAAGTTTCCAAAGAGGTACCAAAGAGGAAATCACTGGTGGGTACCCCATACTGGATGGCACCCGAGGTGATCTCCAGGCTACCTTATGGGACAGAGGTAAGTAGGTGACAACCATAGTTTGGGGACAGAGGGCCCTGGGATCATCTCAGGATCATCAGTGGTCCTGATGAGTAGATCCGGGACTTAAGGGACTTCTGACTCCATAGTTGATCCCTAATATTGGGGATCTGTTGGCTCAGAGTTGGCTGTGACAGAGGGAACACTGGTCCCACTGGGGACATCACCACAAAATTTACACAGTGGCTCTCCCTGCAAGGTAGAAAGGGGATCGTGGAGTCACTAAATACTGGTCCCACTCCCAGTGGCAAGGTGTAAAGCAAAATAACTGGAATGGTAGCTGCAGTCATGCTGAAATGCTTCAGAAAAGGGAAAGAAGTATAGAAAGTATGACTAGGAAGTAATGTTTGTGTATAGTAGAAATACAATAGAAAATCATGTATGTATATTGTAACATTCGAAATATAGCATAATTTAAATGAGGGAGGGTGAGGCAGAGGCTTTCCAGGCAGGGAATAGTGTGAGTAGAAGCTTGAAGGCACTCAGAGACTGAGCAGAGTGCTTCCATGCACTGTGGTTTAGATGGCGACGGCAAGTGGTTTGTACTGATGAGCAAAGAGCGATGCCTGAATGAACTCGGGCTTGGCTCACCTCTCTTTTTCTATGGCCTTGGATGATCACCCATCTTGTTTTTCTCACTGTGGACCACAGAGATAAATCCTCAGCGACAGTAGCAAGAGATAGAGTAAGGATACAGAGAGCAGATAAAGTGCAATGAGGTCATAGCAAGAGCTGGCTAGAGGGGTTGATAGAGCCACCATCATTTACTCTCCTCCTCCAGCCTTCCACTTCTTTACTCAGAACTGCTTGCCACCTCTTCCTTGTCTTCACTCCCTGAAAATAGTTTATAAAGTAGGATTTTGTTTGGGTTTGATTTAAAATAATAAAAACAAAAGTGGAAAACCCCAAAGTGGGCGGGGAAAGAACTCTGTAAAACTCAGATTTGTAGAAGTATGAGAGTCCATCATGTGTGATATAAAGTAGATTCTCGAAACTTTTTTAAACATACCAAAGAGCTTTCTCAATTTCTTATGGTTTAAGTATAGCTTTCTTCTCTGGCTGTGACATCTTTTACCCTACTGATCACCAGGGTTGATTCAGCTGATCTGGTTGGTTAGGCGGGTGTCCCTTTGCTCCCTCACCCCTCTATGTGGTCCCTCCTGAAGCTTGGTTGAAGAGGACCACCTTCCCAGAATAGAGGAGGAGTGGTCTTCAGTCAAGGGCATACAAGTAGCTGCAATCCCCTGATAGAACCTCCAAACAAGCTCTCTTTTTTTCATAATGTAAAAGTTTGGGGTTTTGTTTTCTTTCTTTCTTTTTTTCTTTCTTTCTCTCTCTCTCTCTCTCTCTCTCTCTCTCTCTCTCTCTCTCTCTCTTTCTTTCTTTTTTCCTTTCTTTCTTTCTTTCATGTGCCCTGGTATACAGTTAATACAGAGCTTAACAGGATAAAAATTAAAGCTCTAGACTTGAGAATGGTGAATTTTCATTTCTAATGAACTGGTAGAAACTTCACTAGTGTCATCTTTGAAAAGTACACAGGGCCTAGGAAGCTGGATTGCCCCAGGGTTAAGAGAGCATTACTGTTTTTGCAGAAGACCAAAGTTCGACCCACAACACCCATATCAGACTGCTCACAACTGCCTGTGACTTGAGTTCCAGAGGCCCTGACATCCTCTTTGACCTCTGATAGCACCTACCCTTAATTTTACTTACACACACACACACACACACACACACACACACACGCACATGCACACGCACACACACACACAGAGTAAATCTCCTTTTAAAAAGAAAGATGAAATTAGCAAAAAGGGTGGTAATACAATTCAGCATGTAAATTTGTATCATAAAGTTTGAAATTAATTTGTGAAATTAATTAATTTGTGAATAAATATGGATATTGGGTTTCACAACACAACCAGAGCTCCAGAATGTTCTCCATTCCTTACATAACTAGTGGATTGTGCCTAACAGGTAGACATCTGGTCCCTTGGAATCATGGTGATAGAGATGATTGATGGTGAGCCCCCCTATTTCAATGAGCCTCCTCTCCAAGCAATGCGGAGGATCCGGGACAGTTTACCTCCAAGAGTGAAGGACCTACACAAGGTGAGGATTGGTATGGTGTATGCTGCTATTTCCAGAATAGTTACTGGATTTTTCAGCCTCCTTGTTCATTTAAAGACTGACATATCCAATATGGTGGGTCTGATTTGGGGGTAAGGGTTTTGGAGTTAGTCATCTACATTCAAATCTGTTTTTCTGTGCATTTATAGAGCAAGTGGCTCCAAGCCTTCAATCACACCCCCACACCTCCAATCTATAAGTGGGGTGTCACCAGATCTTCTCTCAAAGGGCTAGTGAGAGGTGAATTGGATTCTCCTTCCAGCATGTCCTCACTGAGTAGTAGCTGGTACCCAAGGGGGGACTTCTAATTGCTAGGAGTATTCAGATTTCTTGACTCTTGTAGAGCTTTCATTCTAATTAGAGAAGAAGGTAATACAATTTACACAAATAAATTAAAAATAGTCAATGAACACTGTGAAGAACACAAAGCACTGTGAAGATATCAAATGTACAAGACAGAAGACTGGGAGCTGCTTTAGTATGAAAAGTCAAGGATGCCCTTTACGGAAAGATTCATCTGAAACAAATGGAAAAAAAAGTCACTAGTCATGCAAAGATCTAAAAGAAAAATATATCCCATGTAGAAGGAGCATCAGATAACACAAGGACATGAAGCCAAGGAAGAAAGCTTGTATGTTGGAACAACTCAGCAAGGAGATAAGGATAGAACATTCCAGAGAAATAGGCAGGAGCTAGATCAGTCAGGGAGAGAAAGGGCTGTTCATATCAAGGACCAATGAATGTGGTTTTCACATGTTCCAATACATAGCAACTGGGACTAAGCTAAGGCTCATGGTTATTCCAAGAGTTACCCTGCTAGCTTGTAGCTCTCTGTAAGACCAGATATTTCAAAATCAACCTCGGCTTAGCCATACCTCCCTCGATCTGCTTTATAACAGATGAAATATGAGGCTGCCTTTTAGGGGAGAAGGATTTGGAATGGTAGAAGCTCCCCATTTCCTCTCATGTATTACTGACGATAACTCACAGAATTGTTGGTATAGCTTGTGCAGAGAGATTCAGCAAAAAGGAAACTACGGAAACTCAATAAGAGTTTGAAATTTTTGATAGATTGGATTAAGATTAACAAATGAAAATTAACTAAAAACTTGTGTGAAAATAACTCCACATCCAATAGAGTTGAGGGCTAATGAATACACAAGGATATATTTACTTCTAATGTTTAAAAACTGGAAAAAGCCCAGCTTTGTTTCCCAAATGAATAAAGAATCTATGGAATAATTGGATAGCTACACAAAATTGAAAACAAAAAAACAAATGAGGAAACTCACAAATGCAATGTTAAGTGAAAATAAGCCAGTGAAAGTTAATAGTATACAAATACATGTGTTTGTATATATAATATATTTATGTATATATATTTATGCTATAATATATCTATGATAATATATACATATAAATGTATATATGTGTGTATTTGTACAAAATTATATGTGTAGCTTATACATAAATTATACATATATTATATATACATATATATTATATGTATATATAATTATATGTGTTTATATGTATATAATTTTGCACAAAACTTAAAAGCAGGCAAAATTAATGTATCCTATTAGAAGTAAGGATACTCATTACCTTTTGTAGGGCTATAGGTAATGCCAAGAAGAAGCCTGAGGCACCCTCTTAGAATGGCAGAAATGTTCTAGATCTCAATAGAGGTAGAGAGTGAACAGATGTCAACATATGCTAAAGTCAATCAGGACATTCATCTAATGGTGTTCATCTCCAAGTAACATCTGATATATGTCAGAAAAGTCAACTTTACAAAAATTAAATGAAAATGTCTGTGTCGACTAACCTGATGGAAATACGTTTCTCTCTGTGCAGTGGGGAGTGGTGTCCACCAAGCACTATTTCACAGTCTCAGTGGACTTTCTCACACATGCCACTAGTGCCCATATAATCCAGACACAGCAGTTGCTTTCATTAGTTACCATCATTATTTTATTTGATAAACAGTTACTCTATCCTTTATCCCCATTGTTTCCAACTTTGAAAGCAATTTTAATGATAGCACATGTTTTTCTTCCCTATCTTTCTCCTTCATTTCATTTAATGTGAAATCATTGATGAGATTTGTTGGGACATCATTTTAGGACACTGGACTGGGCTTCTGTGTTAGTCCTCAGTGTGGTGTCTCTTTCTTTTCACAGGTTTCTTCCATGCTCCGAGGATTCCTGGATCTGATGTTGGTGAGGGAGCCCTCTCAAAGAGCCACAGCCCAAGAGCTTCTTGGACATCCCTTCTTAAAATTGGCAGGTCCACCATCTTGCATCGTTCCCCTCATGAGACAATACAGGCATCACTGAGCAGATTCATATAGGAGACAAATCTCAGTGAAGAAATGAGAATGATTCAGGAGAACATGAGGAAAAACCCACAGAACATGAAAAGGCCTGCGCATTCTAAACCAGCTGATCAGTGGGACAGTGTGATGACCTGACCGGCAGGGTTTGACAGACCAGGGCATCTTCTAGTGTCTTAAATAGGCATCTCTCCACTGACAGCTGGCATGGTCATTTGGAGCATGGCTTTAATAAGTCATCATTATACATTTTCAGCCCTTCTTCCAGTGAATCAGAAGGACTCAGTACAAACTCCGTTATGATATATCCTAGCCACATGCAGGGTACCGCATAGGATTTTCTATATTGAAAGAATACTTTTCTGGCAAAAAAAAAAAAGAAAAGAAAGAGAGAAAAGAAAAGAAAAAGCACTTTTTTTCTTAATGGTAGCAGTGTAATGTATTTTGCAATGAATTTGTAATTTTTCTGTACGATAGTTTTGATAATTTATAGTACTTTGATGTCACGTAGCCATTGTCTCGGTTGAAGTAATACTTGTTTACTAGCAGGCATTTGAACAAAACCTTTCCTACTTTTTTATCCCTTTCAGAGAACCAACGATTCTTTAGGAACTTTGAATACTAAATGACCCTCAGTCACCGTCAGCTTTAGCAGAAAATCTTTCTAATCCTAATAAGTGTCTTATGTAATGGAAGAAGAGCTAAGAGTGATGGTGTGGACACTTCCTTTACCCAACCAAATACAGTGAAATAACATTTGAGTCACAGGATCAGCCAAACAACTCCTTGAGATAACACTAAGTATTTTGAAAAATCATTTTCCCTCAAGGATTCTGGTAACACACCAATTTTTGAAGAGCAAGATATTTCCCTTGATGCCCACCTTTAAATAAGCATGGCATCTCCTGTGGCCAAATTTCCCTCCCAGGGAGCAATTTCAGTGCTGTAATCATTGGACTTAGTTCCCCAGATAGAATGTTTCGGTGAGACCATGGAAATCCCAGGCTCACAACAGGAGAGTGAACGAGGCAAGCTGTTTGGTTCTGTGTGTCACTGTTTCTAAGACTCTGTATGCTAGCATACCAAACTCTTGTCTGTGTTATCTTCATGCCGCAGTATTAATCACTGTTATTCATGTATTGTGCTGGAAGTCTGAACGGATGATAGAGGGTGAATTAGCAAGGGGGTACTTTACCAGGTATGGTCTAACTTCAGTGGTGACCATGTTATAATGTGTTTCCAACATAAGGAGAGTTGTGCTGCTGTCTAGATCTTCCTGAATGTTGATAAAAATGAATGACTACTACAATACATTTTGTGTTGCTTGTTGGATGAATTTGCATGTTAACTGTAGGCCAATATAGATTTGCCTTTAAAACTCTGGAAGTGCTACATAGTCATCAATAGTTTCTATTAATTATGCATCAGACAAAAGCCATTTGTTACCAAACTGGAAAACCAGAGACTTTACTTAATAACTTCGCATACTGTAACAAATATGAAAAGTTTGTGAAGATACTCTGGTTGCTCTAAGCATAATTAAGAATTTTTTTGTAATTAATAGGTTGATAATTATTTATTATAGTTTAAAAGGAAAAAAGGCATAAAATGACCTTCTGCTGATTAGCTGTTCAGTTTTCCCCAAACTGGAAATGCTTTATCCTAAATAGAACCTACGACCTTGTTGCATAAAACGCAGATCAATGTTTTATGTAAACTCTTAAAGTTTTAATATAAATGTGTAAGAATAAAAGCAATCTCAACCCCCCAAAAATGGCAATCCCAAAATGTCACAAAACAATGTCATAATTCAGCCAAGACTATGTAGGAGAAGAAAGAAGAATAAATCAGAATCATTTTTAACTATAATCAACATTTAAAAATTAATTGCAGGAAATAGCAGATTTTGGATTCAAACAACTTTTGACAGTGTAATGCAAACTTTTTCTGTAATTTTCTTATCATTGGGCATTTTTTACAGTATTTGGTAAGTTTACAAAATGTTCATGTAGCTTAACGGGGTCTGTGAGCACTGAGCACCGGCAGAAACCGCACACAAATAAAGCAAGCGTTTGCCTTTTCCCCGCTGTGCTATTGGAAAGACTCATTTTCTGAATTTGTCTTATTGAGTAAGTAGGGATGGTGTGTTGATGATCTTGGGATACAAATGAACTGGTTTATATGTTATGTCGTGATGTCTCAAACTGAAGATAAAACATCCCTATCCCTAAAGGTTACCAATTATGTAAGAATGTGATCCAGATACCCTACTTAGAAAAAAAAAATATTAAATTCTGAGAAACCAGGTCCAAGGAAAACCAGATGGAGAGCTAAAGACCTCTACTTTATCTCTCTATCCCATGGATGGTATGCTGACTTGAGGCCTTTTACCAACAAATTTTACTTGAAAGACTTACCTAGAGGTCTCTTAACCTAGAGTAGAGTGTTCAGTCTCTTCATTCTCTTCAACTGACAAGGAGAAGCGCTAACATTGACCCCATAAAGTTGAAGAGAAATGTTTGTGACAAAGAGCTCATTTCTTGTCTAGAAATTTTAGAAGGTTGCTTTCATGAAATAACCTGAGACAAACGGATGAGGGAGGACTTAGTACATCATGTGTCCCGGAAGAGGAAGATGGAGGCAATCTTCCACAGACAAGACCTCAGTCTTTGCTGCCAAGGGAGTAGGCGTTAAGTTTTCTTGCCTGTATATAATGGATCATGGAGAAGAATCAAGGAACATGTTCAATTACTTTTAAGAAGTAATGAAGGCCAGAGAGATGACTCAGTGGTAGGATGCTTGCCACCAAGCCTGCTAACCTGAGTACAGTCCCCGGAGCCAAATGGTGCAAAGAGAGACTGTTAAGTTGTCCTCTGACCACCACATGCATGCCATGATACATATGTACACACACACACACACACACACACATACACACACACACACACATACACACACACACACACACACACAAGGAATTTCTGTGAAAAATGAGATGCACAACCATGTGCATTGGAGGGAAATTTGGGGAGATATGGCTTCTTTTCTGCAGGAAAAGAGGTCAGAGTGCAGCTGAAACATCTACACAGAGACTTTTGTGAACAGCAGAGGCTGTAGCCTTCAGACAGAACCAAAATGAGACTTGGGAATCTTCCTTCCTTCCCTCCAATAGCATCTCAACTCAGCTGATTTCAGACACATTACTAGAAGCTTGTCCCCGTATGAGTCCCTGTAGACTTGGCCATGTCACAGTGTAAGACCCATGATGGAGTGGGGGATGTGGGAGGAAGAGGGAATAGAGTATCATTTTATATACCCTGCCATTGCCTCCTGATTCTATCTCTCTCTCTGGTACAAAGTCACCCAGTTCAAAAGGAGATGTGTTGGTTTTGAATTGACTTGAGATAGACTCTTTGAAAGTCATAGTAAGTAAAGGGAATCAAACTGAATTTTGGTTGTGTTCCTATTACCCACCTGAAAGAACGTTCACTGGCAATTACTAAAAAAAAAAAAAAAAAAAAAAAAATCATTTCATGAAGCTAACATCTCAGCGTCAAACTCTTTGGTCAATTTAATCGAAGAAATAGATAATGAGATTTCAAAGAGAGACAGACTATCTGGATCAGATATAAAATACATAAACAGGAAAAGTCTAATGAAACTAACATGATACGGCATAAATGGAATGAGTGTGAAAGGCAGACTGTCAGTATGGGCATGCTGAATTATATTTCCATTTTCAGATTGCATTATTTATGTGTGGGTTACATCAAAAGGAAAACCTAAAACAAACATTTAAACACAAATTCTATACATGTGCAATGACCCTGGAAAAACTCTTCCTACCAGAATGAAGAGAGAGAGAAAAGCAAATGCTATGTAACAATTTCCTCTAAATTGAAACATTCTCTGCTGGAGTAGGAAGGGAAGTTTATAAGACACAGGAAACTCACAAGACTTACAAGACTCAGGAGATTCCTCCCTACTACTGTATAAGCAGCAAACTATTGCCGGGGTAGAGGAGATCATTGTTGCCTACAAGTTAGTCAAGAAACATTAAAAATGTACCTTTTATGAATCAGTAACCATACTGTGGTTAGTTTTTTGGTGAGGCCTTTGTCTGAAAGCCAGGCACATTCCTGTAAGTAACCAATTCCCTGTGCTCTTGTTAGCAACCCTAATAAACTTACCATTTCTTGAAGCAACACTTGAGTGGAATTTTCTTTGGTTTGTAGTCAGTGCCCTATCTGGGGTAAATAGAATTTTTTCACCTTTCCTCAGGAAAAGTCAAGCAACATAATGAGTACCCAAACAAAGACCAACAGGATTAGAAGAGCAGTTATATGACTTCTGTAATGGGTGACAAGACATGGAACTGAGGCTGGCTGATCCAAATAAGGGTGAGGCATCCATATGGGTAATCCCATCATGACGACCTTTCCCTGTGTGGTATGGGATACTTGATAAGTTTAGGCCTCCCAACGGCCTCTCCACCATCTCAACAAACTGAATCAGACTGAATCAGGAAAAGCCCAGGTTTAGTAGGTAAAATGCTTCTGGGTAATTCCCCAGCCCCACAGAGAGGAGAAGGGGATGAGAGTGGAAGAACCGCGAGTCTGTTTTCTGGTATGATGCTTACATATCCCCTGTGGGAGTCGTCCTGAGCCTCTCTGGGGAAGGAGCTGTGTTTGACGGGCTTTGAAGGGGCATTTTTAAGGAAAGAGATGGGGAGGGGAGCCGAGGTGGGTCTTCCACCAGACTCCTTCCAAACATTCCAGACTCTGGATATAGGGATGCCAGGGTGCCAGGGGTTGAGGTGGAGCTCCCACCCAAACAATGCTATCACATCTTGGTAGCAGTTCTATGGTTCCTGCTATGAGTAATAAGACATGTAACCAAGGCCAAACTATGTAATAAAGGATAGTAAACTTCTTCTGCATAGTATAAGGTGCATGTCTTTGTAAATGTGGTCTGCCACTTGATTATGAAGATTCTCTAAATATGACTGATAGACTAGATGATACACTGCAATCCCTGAATGTAGAACATATGGGATGGAACTAAAAGCAAGCTATGGAGATAGTTTCATGGCCTTTGCTGTGGGCAGTAAGTCACACAACAGAGATTCAACTATATCCTTAGAAAATATTTACACAAGTAAGGAAAAAATTACAAGAGAAAAAATACATATGGATGCTGCCCTCTGCCTTAGGTTCTGATTTGGTAGGAAAAGTAAGAAAAAGAGGAGGATGAATTGAAGGTGGAAGCTTGCTGTTGGGGTAGAAGGGATAAAGAGCACTAAAGAGACCTGTATTATGCTGATGAGCCCTTCCTGGGACCCAAAAATTTAGGTTGTGTGGCAGGAATCAGTGAAAGAGGAAAGAGTGATGTGGAAGTGACACCCTGCAGATCTGACTTTTAAGGAAAATCCATGATAACCAGGGGATACTCAGCATCCAAACTGCTTCAATTAGTCAAGATTTTTTAACAAGAAATAAAAGAGCTTCTTACCGGTTGGCTCATGAGGCTGTGCTGCAGAGAAAGAAACTGAGTGATATCCCTCTTTGAGATTATAGATACTACATAATCTGAGGCAGTATGCATGAAATCAGTCCTTGGTAGACTGGCTCATACAAACCATTAGGGACATTTGGCTCTCACCACCTGATGCTTGTAAATATCAGGTACTGGAAAATGATAGAAAAAGGACAAGCACACCTGAAGTAGGCACATGGTGAATGGTAATTGATGCTTATTGCACCATGTTTGACAAGACAGTGATGTTCACAGGAAACTTAACTGTAGTACTACTTCCTCTTCGGGATCTCCAGCCTTCAAATAATGACATGGAGACTTATTATTAATAAAAATAAATAATTAATGATCATATTATTAATTATGAAAGCTTGGCCTTTAGCTTAGCCTTGTTTCCAACTAGCTCTTATAACTTAAATTAATCCATACTTTTTAATCTACATTGTACCATGCAGTTCATTACCTCATCTCCCTACTGCACATGCTACTTCTTCTGTGTCTTGCTGGAGAATCTGCCTTTCTTCTTCCCACAGTTCTCTCTGCCTAGCAGTCCCACCTATTCTCTCCTGCCTAGCTATTGGCTATTCAGCTCTTTATTACTCCAGTCACAGCAATACATCTTCACACAGTGTACAAATATCCCATACCACTTAACAAATGTTAGCAAGGACCTTGGGGCTGGTATGGGGATTCAGTGACTTTGCTGAGCCCCATGGTGGAATGTGATCCTTTTGGGGTTGGAGAGGCATGAGTGTAAATTGGGTTAATAAGTTGCCAAAGCACTTAAGGTGGTGGGGAGGAAGAAGGTAGTGGGGAGCAGGCGATGTGTCACTCAAAAATAAATGTGAGGAAATTTCTGTTGAGCTAGAGTTCCTAAAGAAAAATTGACACAAGGCCAAATGTAGTGGTAACAGGTCTCTAGATGGCTTCAAAGCCTAAGCAATGGTTCACCAAAGGAATGAAAAAGGGAATGAGTTACAGAGAGATATAGGTAAAAAGATCAAGTTTGCCCTTGGGAAAAGCAATTGTCCTCCTAAAGGATGATGTGTGCTGGGTTGCAGGAAAGTATATGGGTAATAGAAATTGGCCACCCATCCCAGGGTCCTTTTAGCAGGCACATGTAGTCAATGGAAAGGTAACAGCCACTGCTCACCTTACCTAGATTCCTATAAGTAACCTCCATAAAATCACATGGCTCATTAAGGTGTCCTTTGCTCTGACACTGGTACCATATCATTCGTTCACATCTTGCTAGGGAAGAATTTTTTATTGTTTGGTATGGGTTTGTTTGTTTGAGACAGGGTCTCTCTATGTAGTCCTGGTTGTCCCAGAACTTGCTATATAGACCAGGCTAGCCTTAAACTCACAGAGATCCTCTTGCCTCTGCTTCCCAAGTGTTAGAATTAATGGTTTGTGCTACCACACTCATCTTATTCTACATCTTACTATGAAAAGCCATACAACACCATAAAGGTTGGATGAATTAGTTACCATTGTGGGCATTGTTCTCAATCCCATTGAAGAGCTGAGAAATACCTTGAAATTGTCCTTCAGAGATGGGAGTGCCATGGTATTTATCCACCATCTTCAATCCTTTGTTGATTGACATTTGTCTCTGAACTATAAATGCCCAGACATTCCAGTTTACTCTGTACCTGGGTACAGCTGTTCAGGAGAGGGGCAAGAGGCTGTTGGAATTGTCAACAAATGACCCTCAGGAAGGATGAACACTGATGGGGTTCTGACACTATCTCCTTCATAAGTAGTTCTAATTAAGCACAAAACACAGACTTAAGGAAGTCTATGAGTTGCTGATATATGAACGAAAATATACAGCGGCACCTTGTTCTGAAAGCTTTGCTCATGGGGCAAATGCTTTGATAGTTATGCCGCATTGTTGGAAGAAGTGTTCTTTCTTTGTTTTTAAGACCCTCTCAGAATTTTATTTATTTATTTAACACAATATTTTTATTGATTCTTTGGGAATTTCACATTATGCACCTTAATCTGCTCAACTCCCAGTCTCCTCGTATCCTACCCTCACAACCGCAGTGCCTCCCCAAAAGAACATTTTTTTAAAAAATCAAAACAAAACAAACAAACAAAAACAAGAATAAAGCAACCCCCCCCGAAAAACCTCTTCACTTCTTCTTGCCCATCTCTTCATTATCTCTTCTTCATTCATCCTGGTGGCATTAGGAGCAGTGTGCCACACACTTTTGTCCAATCAGCTTTACTTGCAAATGCTCATTGCAATGAGTCACTGGTCTGATTGAAGACCTCTGGTTTCTGGTACACCATCATCACTGGGTTCTTACCAAGACTCCTCTAGGATATCCAGTGGCTGTCCCAGTCATGGAGATCCTGTTGAGTATCCTTCCACAGGACTAGTCCCTTCCCCAGCTCCAGCAGGTCCTAGTTAGGGCAGATGTTAGAGTGGGCCAGCCCAAGGCTCGACTGTTGGCCTGGATAGTAGATGAACTGGTCACTGGGGACACTCACTTCAGGCGAGGGGGCAGAGCCAGCTCCCCTATGTCCATGCCATCAGGGTCAGTTCTCCCTTGCCTGTGATGAGGGGTGGGACCACCTCTCCTGAGTGCAGGGGTCAGCTCTAGCAGTTTTCAAAACTTAGTCATAAAGAAGTTCAGGATCTGTTTCCCATGCTTGGTTACCTTGCCCAGCCTTGATACAGTGGGAGGAACTCCACCCTACCTCAACTTCATGTGTCATGCTTTGTTCAAGCCCATGAGAGGCCTGGCCATTTCTGAATGGAGATGGAGGAGTAGATGTGGAGGGGGGTATAGGGAAGTAGTGGGGAGGGATTGGGAGGAGCAGAGAGAGGGGAAACTGTTGTCACTACATAAAATAAATGAAAAAATATTAATTAAATAAAATAAAAATTAAAAAAAACTTCCCCTCAACCATAAAATAAAGTTCTGGATTTTACATGATCTCCTCTTATATAACATAAACAAAGTCCCAAAGAGTTAGATAATAATATACATTATATTGTATAATGTATAATTAATATATATGTGTCACTTTATATCATATATAATAATGTATAATTAACAAACATTAATTATATTAATCATGATACCTGCTCATACCATGTATACACACACACACACACACACACACCACATACTTTAGCTCCACAAAGGCAGGGGTGTTTCCCTTGTCCAGTGATAAGTCCCTCCACACAGGAAAGGACCTAGGATACACATAGTACCAATAAACACTTGTCATGTCTGCCTTTATAAGCCCTTCCCTAATAGACAACCTAGAAGGTTTAGCTACTTGAAATGGCAGCTGAAGCAATCACTGACTCTGCAGTTCCTTAGCATCTGGGTCCTCTTGGCTGTCTGAAACTTTCAGCTCTTTATCAGAAAAAAAAAAAAAAGGTTTACATACAAAAAGAAAAACATACATTGTTTACAAAGAAAGGCAATGGAAGCATGGTTATGCTTTCCATGATGTGAGTTTATAATGAGGTTACTAAATGCCATAACTTCATTTTTAATTCTGTGTATGGGTGTGTGTCTGTGTGAGGGTGTGTACATTTGAGTGCAGTTGTCCATGTTGGATACCCTGGAGCTGGATTTACAGGCAATTGTGTGATGCCTGATGTGGGTGCTGGGAACCAAACTTGGGACTTCTGCAAGAGCAGTACATGCTCTTAACTTCTGAGCCATCTCTTTAGCCCCAGCTACCATAATTTCAAAGTAATTAATGTTATTTTGAAGTATCATCAAAATGTAATATAATGATTTCTGTTTATGATAGACTATAAGTTCTATAGTTGTTAGAAATCTGTATTCATAGCTGAATTATATCTCTCTTTGAGGTCAGTAAATATTGGAGGGTTTTTTTTCCTATCCAAATTTATAGGTTTAGACATTTCCCCTCACTACAAAAATATAACCCCATGATCAGTTTGCTTAGCTAAGGAAAACCTTAGCATAGAAACATAATCTGAAATCAGAATAAGCTAGGAGAGAAAAACTGTGAATGCCTGCTTAAAAAAAACATTAATTTTGCAAGATATTTGATTACACTGTATAAAGATATGTTACATGATTGGTTTAATAAAAAGCTAAACAGCCAATATCTAGGCAGGAGATATAGACTGGACTTCCAGACAGAGAGAGCTCTGAGAAGAAGAAAGGGGGAGTCATCAGCTGAACTCAGAGGAACAGAACATGCAGAAGGAGAGGTAAAAGCTACCAGCCAACTGAGGGGAAGGGTTGGGAGAGTTGGGGACAGGGTGGAGGGGGAGTATAACGAAAGAGATGTCCTGATGTGAGGGTTTATTTCAGGGTTAGGGAGAAAACTGGTGTTAGGGAAACTCCCAGGCATCCACAAGGATGACCCCAGCTAAGACTCCTAGCAATAGTGGAGAGGGGGCCTGAACTGGCCGTCTCCTAAACAGATTGGTGACTGCTCTAGCTGTCATCAGAGACCCTTAGTCCAGTAACTGATGGAAGCAGATGCAGAGAGCCACAGCCAAGCACTGGGTCAAGCTCCGGAAGTCCTGTTGAAGTGAAAGAAGAGACTGGGTCATGACAGGGAGAACCCACAGAGATAGCTGACCTGAGCTCTGAGCTCCTGGGAGCTCACAGACTCTGGACTGACAGCTAGGGAGCCTGCATGGAACAGACCTACGCCCTCTGTATGTTCATGACAGTTGTGTAGCTTGGTCTGTTTGTCTGGCCGTGGGATCAGGAACTGTCCCTGGCACTTGAACTGACTTTAGGGAACCTATTCCTCGTGCTGGGTTGCCTCACCCAGCCTTGATGCAGGGGAAGAGCTTGGTCCTGCCTCAATTTCATGTGCTATGCTTTGTTGACTCCCATGGGAGGCTTGCCCCTTTCTGAATGAGAAGGAAAAGTGGATTGGGTGGGGTGGGATAGTTGGAAGATGGAGGAAGAGAATGGGAGGAGAGGAAGGAGGGGAAACTGTGGTCGGTATGTAAAATAAATGAAAAAAAATAATAAAAAAAGAAAGAAAAATTAGCATGGAACTGAAACAGATAGTGCAAAATGAAATTAATTTTTGAAGAACTATATGAAATCCTACCTATCTTCATTGTTAATCAAAGTACAATTTTTAAATAAAATATTCTCATTAATAAAAAGTAAAAAAAAAAAAAAGAGCCACCAGTCACGCAAAAGCACATAGATTAATAGAAATGGGTTAATTCAAGTTTTAAGAGCTAGTTAGAAACAAGCCTAAGCTAAAGCTGAGCTTTCATAATTAATAAGAAGTTTCCATGCCATTATTTGGGAACTGGTTGTACAGAGAAAAAACTTTCTACACATTAGTCCCTTTTGATCATGGATTCTTGTTTGTTAAGTAATATTGCAGTTGAGATGTTAAGGAATATGCTAGAAACAAATGTCATTAACCACTCCTTGTATGGAACAACTGAGGGACCTTCCTGCATCCTCAAGTTACTTTGCAAGGATGAAGAAGTGAGCTCCATTTTCAAGTGAAAAAATGTACACATGCAGGCACAATAACTTGGGTAATGTTACATCTTTATTAACATCTTCATAACTCAGAAATTTTCACATTTCTGCATCAAAATTACCTGGACGCCACATAGAGGGTTTTGTTGAGGTTCACTGGATGGCGCCTTAGAGCTGGTGTTTTTCAATGCTAGGTTTCAATCTGCATTTTGAGATGACTTAAAGTTGTTAGTCTGGATGAGATTGTTCAATATTTGCAATAGTCAGAAATGATCTTTTCAGATGAAAAACTGTCTTTTCCAGTTGATAATTCCAGGAGAATGCCACTGTCTAATGATAATTTGGACTTCCTCTGCAATAAACACTTCCATGCAAAAAGCACACTGCTGTCTACCAGAGGCGTCCAATACAGATGGGCATCTTAACATCCTTCCTCTTATTTCCCCATTCATATTTCTTTGGTGTCTCCCACCTCTATGCAGCTTTGCCAAACTTTTGGATAATAAGTATATGTAGTTTGGAGAACATTCTGAAGCTTTTGGTGGTAAATAGCTGTCCTCTGCTCTCTGACACATTTTTCACTAGAAATTGAAACTGTTTGTTTCAATTAAGGGAATTCTGCAAAGATTTTAAATGCTCAAAATTTAAAGCCAAGTCACTCTTGGGGCTGTGAAGATGGGTAACATGATAAGAGCACTTGTTGTATACACATGAAGACTCAAGTTCTAATACCCACGGTCTGCTTTTTAAAAAGTTGGATATGGCCACAAACATGTATAACCCCAGTGTTGAGGTGGGCAGTCAGAGACCAGCAGACCCCAGGAACTCACTGGCTAGCTAGTCTATCAATAAGAGCAAACACACACACAACTTTAAAAGAAAAAAATCACTCCCCTCTCAAAAAAATCTACATATATATCATCTGGTCTGGCATTTCCAGATAGGCAGATCCATCATCCATTTGTGCCCAGAGACATTTAAGTTTCAATTCCCAGTAAAAAAGAAAGACGACAGTTAAAGAGGTAATTAAGCACCTGTGGTTTATCTGTTTGCTTTGTTGTCTTTCCTTTCTCTAAGAAATGTGAACAGATGAGCCACTGCTTCTACTACTCCTCCAATAGCATCTACAGAATGTAAGGCAATGGCAACAGGCATGAAAGTAGCTTAGAGCTGGTCCAAGCTATACATTCAGAGACTTCAGGATAGAAATGCTCAGAGATCTGCATCCTGTGGCTCCCCTTTGTCTTGCTCAGTTCATGATCAAGACAGGGACATAGCTATAGGGTGTAATACTAGGTTCAAAAGAACTTATACTGAGTTTAAGATATGATCTTAGGATGGCTTGGTATAGATGGCATGGAGGGGAATGACCGCACTAGTAACACTAATGGTGAATAGTAATAATGACTGTATTTATTCCATGTGTTCCAGGTAGGAAAAAAAAGATAACTCTTAATTTTGAGAATTAAAAATTTAGATTCCAGAAACATTTAGTCAGTTCAGACACAGGAATTCAACTGTTGTTTTGAAGTAATAGGAAAAAACAAAAGGGAATATTCAGAAGTGCAAATGTTTTGTTTGTTTGTTTTCGTTATTTCTGAAGAGGCCACAGAAAGGAATGGTTGAAGTGGTTTTTTGCCCCAAATAAAACAGCAAGCCTTGTTAATTTAGCAAGAGTTTCTGGGATAGGGAGAGGTTTCTGACTATAAGAGGTCAAACACTAGGACATAAACTAATGAGCTACCTCTTGTTTTGTTAAAGACTGTAGGAGGAAGGGGAAATATTTTTACCCTAAAAGCCAGAGAACAGGGTTTCTTCTGCCTCTATTGTGTTTTAAAAACGGTGGCCTATGAAGTAGATATAATTCAAAAGAGATACACCTCCCTAAAAAATTTTACTATATTACATTTTTCTGCAAACAAAATTCAACATACACTACTATACCACATCCAGCTTTTTTTTTTTTTTTTTTTTTTTTTTTTTTTTTTT
>CABHPH010140350.1:0-12942 GCA_902168325.1 Peromyscus nudipes
CCCTGCCCATCAAACAGGCAAACACGGTCATGACCATCTTGGGTTTTTCTTCCACAAGGTCTTCGGGAAGAGAATATACTCTGGCTCCGATTCTTCTACCCATTGGTACTATATGCCTGGTTTTTCAGGAGACAAAAATTAAGATGAGACTTTTCTTTGTCAAAGGAACCTTTGAATTTTTTAAAAAAGATTCCTTTATTTTGGTTTTATGTGCTTTGGTGTTTTGCCTGCATGTATGTTTGTGTGAGGAGTGTTTGATCCCTCGAATCTGGAGTTATGGAAGTCATGAGCTGCAGTGTGGGTGCTGGGACCTAAGCCTAGATCCTTTAGAAGAACAACCAGTGCTTTTAAACACTGACCCATATCTCCAGCCCCAAGGACACCATCTCTTTCTTCTTACATAAACTAGTGATTTGCATGAAAATTTTCTGTATGAAAAGTACAAATCACAGAACTGTGCATGGTGGCACATGCTTATCATTCTATAGCCCTAGCACTCTGGAGGCAGAGGTTGAGGCCGAAGGGTCACTGTAAGTTTGAAAGCAGCCAGAACGACACAGTGAGACGTTGTTTCAGAAAACAGAAAGTACCAATTAAAAATTTCACATTTGTTTTCTGTTTTATTTTTTGTTTGGAATTGATTTTTAACTTATTCTAAATCTAAACATGAGATTTATTTTATGTGTATGAGTGTTTTCTCTTCATGCCAGTAAGGGTACCACACGTATTCCTGGTGACTGAGGAGGTCAGAAGAAGGAATTCAATCTCCTGGAAGCAGAGGTACAGATGTTTCTGAACTATCATGTGGGTGCTAGGTATTGAACTCAGGACTTTGAAAGAGCAACAAGTGCTCTTAACTGCTGAGTCCCCATCTCTCCAGCCCCACATTACACTAAATTTGTACAATCTACTGTTTTGGACTTTATTTACTCATTTCTTCCAAATGTGAAGTGGAAACCAACGCTTGAAGCACTGACTTCATGAAAAATGAAATGTGATTGTGCAGTGTAATGAAATAACAGATACTTTTCTTTTGTGAGTGTGGTGCTGGGGATAGAACTGACGATGGGAATTTGAGGGCTCAGAAACCTAAGGACTAGTTCTGATGTCCCTTTCAGATGAGGTGTTAGAGGTGAGACATATTTAAATAGAAGTGGAAAGTCTGAGCCCTCCTTCTTCTCAAAGGGAATGATTGAATCCTTGGTCAGAGAGAGCAAATTCTGAGGGCCTTTTTGACTGGAAGTCTAAAGCCTTGGGACCTTGGGCAAGTAGAGATGATCTCTGGCCCCCTCAGTCATGCAGGTTAGATATCAGGCCCTCTTGGTTATAGAGTGTGCATTTGATGTCTAACGCACAGATATTGATGATGTTTATGAGTGGAAGATTAAGCAGATGTAGGGAGAGTAGCAAAGTCACAAACCATGTAGGGAGAAGGGACTGTCCCAGCCTACCTTGTGCAGTGGAGGAAGGACTTCATCACAGTTTAGAAGATTCACATCTTCAGGCACACTGTGGCAGGCCTGGCAGCTCTCTGAGCATTCTTCATCAGTCATGATTGGCAACCTCAGTCTCTAAGTCCTCTTATCATCAGCCACATTGGTGTGTACATGAAGGATGCAACCTCTTTACTTCAGCGACTAGAATGAAGGACAGATGACTTAAGTTTCAGGCTCTGTCAACTCTGAGCAGAACCAAATGAAGTCCCCTGGGTCACACATGTATTTTCCTAGTGGCGATGGTTAGAGGGAAAAGATCTAGGGCCCTTCATTAGAGGGATAATTTGGAGGCCCACGTGCACATGGGGGATTCTCTGAGGACCTGGTCCCCTTGGGCAAAATGGAAAAGCTGAGATTGCTATAGTAAAAGACAGTCATTCTTGTAACCCTCCTGGGACAGAAAGGGAAGTTCTTGGGTACTCCTTGTAATAGCAGAAAGGCCTGACGACCACTTTAACCGAGGCAAGTTCTGACAATCCATCATCCTAAGGGCAGGATGAGTGATGCCTTGAGAATAGGGACAGTTTGGGGAGCAGATATTCAGAGGGGGAATTTCTGAGAGTCATTCTGAACTGCCTTTCTTAGACAGAAATTGCCCGGCCATGTTTAATCAAACAGCAAGATCCAATCACCCCATTGTGCAGAAAGGAATGGCTTAGCTTACCTTGGGTGGTAGGATAATGGTGTGGTTGTGCATCATGTGCTTCCAACTGTTCTTTGCAACAACCATGATCCATATATTACATTGACTGTTGGGAAGAGTACAAGAAGCAATTACAACACTCTTGGAACACGATGAGTGGTTGTCTGGAATTTGATGCTTCCTCAAGTTTGTATTGATCTGTGCTTATCCATCAGTGAATGATGGGAACATTGCATTTCTGACATCAATCTTCTGGGAAGATAGCATGACTATTAGCTTTAGTTTTCTATATTTTGCCCTCTGATCTAAACCTAGAATCTGGTGAGGTCCCATTGGTGACAAATGTGTTTGCCTAGCAATCTAGGTTACAGGGATTGACACTAAAGGTAATATGAGTTCAAGGGTCATGTTCAAGGTGCTCTTGGAAGGAAGGGGATGTTCTAAGGTCTCCCAGGGTCAGAGGCTAAATCTGTAGCTCCACTGAGTAAGGAGTGAAGGAATGAGACTCCCTTGGCCATGAGAGCCAGTTCTGAGATCTTATTCATCATTGTTCTTAGGCCAGACACCCTCAGGAAAAAATGGGATCAATGTAGTCCTTGTTTTTGAAGGAGGTAATCACAGCCCAGTATTGCACAACACTGAACTGCATGTGGACAGATCTGATTCTCACCTGTACAGAGCGAGTTGTGTAAGGAACACATGGCCTGAGTCCTCGTTAGTCAGAGAGAAATGACTTAGGCCCACGTGCAAAGAAACAGAAAGTTTGAGGGTCTTTTCTACAAAATGAGTACTTGAGACCACCTTGGGCAAATGGAGAAGGCCTGCAGTAGGCTTTGTCCTAAGTCTGACATTTTTTTTCAATGAAGTAAAAGGAGTGACTTAGCTTGAGAAGAGAGGAGAGAAAACTTTGACACCTGGTTGGACAAAGGCATGAGTTGGAAAACCCTTGGACAGAGAGGGGAAGAGCCATGCACCTTTCTGTTGAAGGTGAATGTCCCTGATACCTTATTCAGCGAAGCAAGGTCCCATCACTGCACTTCAGTTTCCACCTTTTCTTCAAATTTCCATATCTTGTGTTGATTCCTGCAGAGTTTTGGCAGAAACCAGCACCTTCTTCAAAGAGCCTGGAGGGCTGTCCCTGGCTAGGTTGCCTCTTCTTTCAGCTTGTCTTCATAGTCCATGTCTGGGCAGCAATGATGGGGCCACTTGATTTCTAGTGATTGGATTGAAGAGAATAGCACAGGAGGGCTGGAGAGATGGCTCAGAGGTTAAGAGCACTGGCTGTTGTTCTTCCAGAGGTCCTGAGTTCAATTCCCAGCAACCACATGGTGGCTCACAACAATCCGTAATACGATCTGGTGCCCTCTACTGGCCTGCAGGCCTACACGCAGGCAGAACGTTGTTGTATGCATAATAAATAAATAAATCTTAAAAAAAAAAAAAGAGAGAATAGCACAGGATCCAGTCTCTAATTCTACAGTCAGGAACTGGGCCCTCAAACCAGAATGGAGCAATGCATTTCCTTGCCACAAGGGTCAAAGGTGAAAGGATTAAATCTCTCTTATTTACATATGTTGGAGGTTCTACAAAGCCTTAAGGGGATGCTTGAGGATTTGTGAGATAATACTAGAAGGTTTGATGCAGTATTGTTCAGAAGAGCATGTCTAATGACACCTTGGGAATAAAAGGAATGAATGAGGTTCCTTGGTCAACGATAGTGGTTCCTATTCCCCCTTGTACAGGTGGGAAACAACTAAGACCACATTGTTAATGGAGGGGAGGACTGAGTCCAGTCTGCAGGAGGGGAGTTCTCATGACAATTTCAACAAACAAGGAATGTGTGAAGTCTCGTGGGAAGAGGAGAGTTCTGGGAACCTCTTCTCAGAATGAGAAGTCATGAGAAGACCTTCTGCAAAGGAGAAATCCTGAACATCTTTGTTCACAGGGAGGAGGCCTCCAGCCTTAGCTGGTAGAGAAGGAATATGCAGTTCTCCCATGGTAGGAAGGGGAAGGTCCCAGGCTATCCTGGGTAATGGGAAAAGGATCTAACTCTGACTCACTACCTTACAACTATTTCCCCCAAAACAAACATACATACATTGGGTGAAAACTTTGAGAGTTGAAGAAGAATCGCATAACTGTCTTCCACAGGATAAATGGTTATGTAAACACTGATGTTTCCTTAAGGTTTTATTCAGCTGTACATATCTGTGAATAAAAGATAGGAATAGTGTGTTTCAATAGCCAACTTTTGAGGCAGATGGCTTGAGAGTTGATTTCGTCTTTCTATCTGCTGCCCTATGATCTAAAATGAGGAAATTGTGAGGTCTCATTGGCCACTTATGTGTTTGTATACCTATCTCTGTCAGAGGGGTCAGCTCTACAGCAATCTTAGTTAATAGGGCAATGTGTGAGGTCACCATGGAAAGAAAGGGAAGATGTGATTGTTCTTTAGTGGTAAGGGTGGACCTAAAGTTCCAAAGAGCAGAGAGTAGAGCTCTTGAGACATCCCTTGGATACAGGGGACAGTTTTGAGAGCCCTTTCAATAGAGTTTGATTTCCCAGATCTCCTTTTACAGAAACTGAATGTTTCAAATCCTCTTGCTGGAGGGAGGTATATAATTGGCCCACAACCTATTGGGAAGTTCAGGACTGCCTGGCACTTGTTTGTATAGAGTGGTATAATGCTCCCTTGGTCTGACACCCCTTTAATGAGAAGAGAAAAGCCTCAGCACCACTTGGTAGGAATGACTATATAAGGACATGTAACAGAAAATAAATGTTTTAGACCCCATTGGGCAAACTGAGTACAGGGCAACCTTAATCCTAGGAGAGTTTTGACATCCTGTTCCAAGTACTGAGAAGGAATATGATGATGATGATGATGATGATGATGATGATGATGATGATAGGAAAAGTAGAAGCTCTGAGCCCTATGTAAGAGAGAAATCCTCTGAGGCCCATTGAAAAAGGAAGACAAAATCTCCTTTGGGCAAAGGGTGAAGGTGCCTTACACACCTCTGTTGAAGGTGAATATCCCTGGTACCTTATACAGTAGAGAACGTTCCCAGTACTGATCGGGAGCTTCAAACTCTTATTCAGAGTTTTGTATCTTCATAGTTTGTGTCCTTTGTTGGAGAGATAAGGCAGCAGCAAACCACGTCTTCTTCCAAAGGCCTGGATGACTGTCCCTAACTAGGATGCTTCCTCTAGTTTGTGTTCAGCTGCCAAGATCTAGGCAGAGATGTTGAAGTCATTCCATTTCTATTGACTGGCCTGAAGGCAGATGGCTCTATACTCTGATTACTAAACATGGGCTATGGAACTTCAAACCAGAGTGGACTGGTGCCCCTTGTTTATAGAGAAACTCTCATGGACCTGTGCCTGATCAACTCAATGTGAGATAAATTTGGCCATATGTGGGAAGATTTCAGGCCCTGTTTTTGAAAGTGAGAAATTTGGGGAAGTTAAGAAAGAGCAAGAAGTTCCCAGAATCCCTCATGCAGAAGGTGAAGCTCCCAGGTTACCTTGGGAATTGGAAGAAGGTTCTGACAGTACCTTATCAGGACCAAATGTCCTCACACTCCAAAATACCCATGTGTTGTGGAATCTGAGCCTTGCTTGCCAGCAATCAGAGCATTTTTTCTTACAGGTTGGTAGGTAATCCCTGGCTCTGTGTCCTCCACAAGCCTTTCATCAGGCAAGGACAACAAAGATGGGACTGCTCGATTTCTGGTGAGAATCTTAAAAGTAGAAGGTGATTAATCAAGGATCAGATTTTTTTTAAAACAGTTTTTATTTATTGATTGATTGATTTGATTTATTTCTTTATTATGTACACAGTGCTCTGTCTGCACGCCAGAAGAGGGCACCAGATCACATTACAGATGGCTGTGAGCCACCATGTGGTTGCTGGGAATTGAACTCAGGACCTCTGGAAGAGCAGCCAGGGCTCTTAGCCTCTGAGCCATCTCTCCAACCCCAAGGATCAGATTTTTACAGTCATGTCCCAGAGTATCAGTTCAGAGTGATCTGACATCCCTTTGGTCATTGGGATGGGTAATATATATACTCCCCTTTCTTGCTCTCATTGCCCCTAAAAGTCTGAAGACTTGTGGATCCTTGCTTTTCTTCTTTTGTATAATGCATTTTGAGATGAGGGACATTAGTTTAACAGGCTGGGAGATAGCTCAATATATTAAGGGCCCATGGTCAGCTAAGTTTCTATATTATTCATTACAGCTAACACATGAAATTTTCCAATTAAATCAGACAAGAGCACAGGTTATGGCCGTTGACTCTTTGATGATATAAAGAGGCTGTTTGATTCCTCCTGGATTTCACTTATGTTTTGATTGGCGGGGTGGTGTTTTTGATCTTTCTCTTATTTATTTATTTATTTATTTTGGTTTTTCGAGACAGGGTTTCTCTGTGTAGCTTTGCGCCTTTCCTGGAGCTCACTTGGTAGCTCAGGCTGGCCTCGAACTCACAGAGATCCGCCTGGCTCTGCCTCCCGAGTGATGGGATTAAAGGCATGCGCCACCAACGCCCAGCGATCTTTCTCTTTTTAAGTGTCTCCTACAGCACATCCAACAACAACAGGCAGCCACTAAGGTGACTATAGGTGTTGATGGCTCTTAGACATCTAACCCATAGCCCTCCACAGGAGGTTATGCATGCCTGGCTTTCTGAAATTCAAAATACTGCCTGACATTCACCACCCAAGGTGACTCCCCAGGGATTGATGCTCTTTCAGGGCTGGTAGTCAATGATGGGTAAAGAGCGTGCTTGGCTAGCCAACCAAAGAGAGGCACAGTCCAGTTGTTGAGTCCCCCTGAGGCAGGGTCAACGAGGATGGAGCAAAGAACTCTGATTCTCACTGAGTACCCAGGTAATAAAATAAAAGGTTAGATATTTAGTACGACAGGCCCATAGGGTCGAGGAAATTGGCCCAGCCTAATAGCCAAGGCATGCACACAGTGTACTCCTTAAAAACCAACCTAGAATCTGCCCGAGGGCCTAGCAACAAGAGCTGTCAGGGTTCCTAGTTGATGTCAGAGTTCCTGGTCATGCCAAGTCTGCCTGAGGACCTAGCAACAGTCTCTGTCAGAGATCCTGATCATGCCCACACAATGAGGGACGACCACACAGACTGGATGCTGGGGGAGGATATATAAGACCTTTCCTGTTATTGAATAAATGAGTTTGTTATTTGCTTTCAACAGACTCCTGGTGTCTGTGTTATTGATGTCACACCTTCTCACCCCCTACCCCTAGGAAGCCATTAGAATCCAAGCAACAAAGTATAAAGTGGATAGAAGAAGAATTCCATCTCAAAGGCACAGAAAATATATTCAACAAAATCATAGAATAAAAATTTCCAAACCTAAAGAAGGACATGCCTAAGAAGGTACAAGCATCTTACAGAACACCAAATAGACCGGATGCAAATAAAATTCCCCGTTGCCACATAATAATTAAAATGCTAAACATACAGAATAACACAGAATATCAAGAGCTGTTATGGTGATATTTTATTTGCACTGAAATGTGATTTTATTTGTATGTTAATAAATAAAGTTGCCTGGGAGTCAGAACTAATAGCAAGCCACAGCAGAAGCTGGGCCATGGTGATGCACGCCTTTAATCCCAGCACTTGGGAGGCAGAGCTAGGCAGACCTCTGTGTGTTCAAGGATACAGCCAGCATGAAGACACACACAATTAATCTCAATACCAACCATAGAAGACCTGGAGGTCTGTATAGAAGGGCAGTGATGAGGAGGTCATGTGCTTGGGTTTGCAACCAATGAGAAGGCAGAACAGAAAATCTATATAAAGACAGATACACAGGAAGTAGGGCACTGCTAAGGAGGACAGCAGCAGCAGTGAAGGGTAAGGATTTTAGCTCTTAGCTATTGCTCTGACCTCTTGGGCTTTTAACTCTGCAATTGGCTCTGTGTTTCTCATTTAACAAGACGGTTACATCTACATTTGGTGCCCACATGGCAAGAATTCATTAAAAACCGCTTGGCTTGGCTTGGCGGCATGTCCGGTTTCCTGCCTGGGTGGCCGGACTCCCTAGCTCGGGCCGGCTTCCTAGCTCAGGCCCAGCTGGGCTTAAGTCTCAGGCCCGACTGACCGCAGCTAAAAACGGTTACCTGCAGCTGGAGCTACTTGCTTAAAGCCAGTGCTACAAACAACTCAGGCCTGCCCAAGCTACCAGTCGGCTGCACTGGAGTGTAATTGCAACAGCTACATGGAAATGCCAAAGCATGTGGTCAGAGCTTAAGGAAGCCATAGCCTAGGCTCCACTAGGCTTAAGCAGGAACATGTGGTTGGATTTAAGCTTTTAGCCAGAACTCGTGGCTACGCTTTCTCTCTCTCTCTCTCTCTCTCTCTCTCTCTCTCTCTCTCTCTCTCTCTCTGGATTCCCACATCGGAAGCTAGGTAGCTGTTTTGAAATATCCTTGGATTTCTACTGTTCTACGCAGACTTGGTGAGTCCAATAAAATATCAGATATTTTGAAGGAAAAAACCATTTAAAGGGAAATGGCTAGCTGAAAGCAAACAGTGATAGTAATAGGTAACATAAGACAGAGAAACGGAAACTACTTAGACAGAAGGAATTAGCAAGCACAGGAAGCTGAATATACCACCCATTTGTGATGAGCATCACTGAAGAAAAATGTTCATGCCCTCGTCAGTGAGCAAACCTCAGAAGAGTAAAGTTGAGTCATCAACTTGGTGACAGATTTACAGAATTAACACTATAACTCAATTTGGTAGATGAGATCTCTAGGTCTCACCATCACTCTGGACTCTCCACAGTTTTCAAAGGATCATGCAAGGTTTGCCCAATCCACCATGTCTGAAAGAAGTTGTTTTCTTTCATGGTCTGCCAGCAGAATTACATAATAAATGTCATTAGAGAAAGACAGAAACAAATTTTATATGGTTATTAATATCTGATAGATGTGAAGTTTATGAACCTCTTTAGCAAACTGATTTGTAAACAGCAGCTGTGAGAGAAGAATTTTACCAAGGAGTTATTTTTTTTTTTAATAAGGAGAGAAGTGTGTCCATGAGCATCTGCTGGGAGAGTATAATTTCAATACTGTGTTGTTTTAGAAAACATGGTCTTCAAGGGGAGGCAAGAAGCAGGGGGTTGTGTCACTTAAACCAACCTCAAACTGTCAACATAGCCCAAGGTAAACTTGAACTCTCAGCCTTCCTGCTTCTGTCTCCCAACACTTTTCGTTATTATACCCTTAGCTATTGATTCTCGAAAGCAGTTAGCACTTGCTAGGAAAGGATGTAAATGGCCCTTCCGGGAGCTTGCCCAACCGTTATAAAAGAGTTTCATTACACCAGTGATACAGTTCAAGGCTCTGAATGTTTTCCAGATTCAGAAAACCATCTAAAACCATTAAAAAATCAGTTAAGGAATATGGAAAAAGGCATACTGCATGGTTATGAAAGGCTACTACCAGAAACCACGTGGTTGTTAATTAAAAATCTTAGTACCAGGGGCGAGCTACCTGCCTATGAGTTGTATGTAGGCCAGGAGGCCCCTGAAGCTTCACTATGGAGATCAGGCGGTGAGCTACCCTATATCACATATATCACTGCCTCTCATACTGTCCCTTAACCAGAGAGACTACATTTTATGAACAAAATTGGGCTTCATTTTGATTGTATACACCGTGGCAAGATGACTCTGCCTGTTGCTCTGCATATAGACATCAGAAAACCCATGAAGCATTTCTTAATGATAACAAAAATCTTAGGCCAGAGAAATTATCCTTGAAAAACCAGACCAACAAAGGGTGCAACACCTTCTCCTGAACCCGCACGTAGATGAGAATACCTAATATTGTGATTGCAAAATCTCCACAAACCTGTCATCTGATAAATTTGTATGTGAATCAAGGCATCAAAAGACAGAAAATTCCCAAGTATTTCACAGGGCTCAGCTCAGTTCTTACTGTTGACAGAGCCTACTCTAATTGCTATCCATCTGTCTGTCTGTGCATTTGACTATCCATCCATTTGTCCATGATTCCACACCTCATGGCTATACTTTCCATGCCTCTATAATTTACCTTCGTAGACTGAGTCAACTCTGAGAGTCTTATTCGGTCTTGGAACCTGCAACCTTAACACACACACCTCCAGCAACTCTCCAACTGAGTTCCTTAATGTCCTACTGAGCAGCTGCATTGGCTCTTTGCCTTTGTATCTGTACTCTGCTTCTGCCTCCAGGAAGGCCTCTTGGAACTTCTTGAACTCTGCTGTAGCCTCTTTAATCATATTGCAGCTATTCTGTAACCTACATATTTACAGATATGTTTACTGTGTGATAAGCACTATGTTACCTGAAAATTATTATTAGCAATTAGAATTGACATAGAAGAATTTGTGGTTGCCAAAAGCAAGCTATCAAGAAAAGGACTACTTGACAAAGTACAGCCAAGAAAATTGATGTAGCTTGTGAATTTATTTCTATTCAATAAAGTATTTCATTATGAACAGGCAAAAATATATGCAGAGAATTCTCTGAATTCAATTTAAAAGCAATCCATCAAAAAACACCCACATGTAATGACTTTGGAAGTATTAGCTTCCACTGTTATAAGAAAGGATGCAAAATCGAATAACTATGACTGTTCTTGAAGTTGCTAGAGATTCAAAGTAGAAATGGAAAACATCACCTTAGAATTGAGTTAGATAGATCAGGAGAGAATCAGATGGGATCAGCTAACCAACCCTTTTACAATCCTTCCGAGATGTTAAGGAAGAAGGAACAGTTACTAACTCACCCCATGATGAGCATTATCCTATAAAAAAGTAAGATAAAGGCATCACAAGAGAAGAATATCATAACCCAATGTGCAAAATGCTAAGCAAAATATTGCCAGATCTAACTCACATTTAAAGGTTATTTTTTTAAATAATGGGCAAGTATAATTTATCCAGGAAACTATAGGTACTATATCACTCAAAATAATGTACCATAATAATGGAATGAATGAAATAACTTATAAGAAACAAGAATCACACTGTGAAGGGGAGATAGAATAGACATCAGAGGTGGATGTGCGGGGCTGGATGTGGTTGGCATGGGAACAAGAGGGATCAGGTTGGGGGAGGATGGATAGAGCAAGTACTAGGAAGAAAACTGGAATGGGGGGGCATCTCTGGGATGAGCTAGAAACCTAGAACAATGGAAACTCACAGGAATCTATGGGGCTGACCCTAGATAAGACTCCTAGCAATAGGAGATACAAGCCTGAACCAGTCATCTCCTTTAACCACATAAGACTTCCCAGTCATCTCCTTTAACCAGGTAAGACTTCCGCAACCCAGCCACATAACCTTTGACTTACAATTTGCCCTGTCTACAAGGTATGCTGGGGTAAATGTGCAGAAATGATGAGAACAGCCAACCAATGGCTGGTCCATTTTGAGACCCATATTATGAGAGGGAACCCACATCTAACATTGTCTGGAGGGCAAGGACCCGGAAGCTAGATACCCCAGAGACCTAGGATACAACCAAACATGACTGGCAAAAAAAAGTCAATGAAATGATTCCTAATGACAGTCTGCTGTACTCATAGCTTGATGCCTAGCCCAATTGTCATCAGAGAGGCTTCATCTGGAAACTGATGGAAAATGACGCAGAGACCCACAGCCAAACATTAGACAGAACCAGGGGAATCCTGCAGAGGAAGATGAGGAAGGATTGTGAGAGTCAGAGGGGCCAAGGAAACCACAAGAAACTCATAGAATCAACTAAGCAGGGCTCATAAGGGCTTACAGAAATTGAACCGACTACCAGGGAGCCCACATGGGACTTACCTAGGTCATCTGCATATGTACAGTGATTGTGTAGCTTGGTGTTGTTATGGTTCTCCTAACAGTGGGAGCAGGGGTTGTCTCTGACTGTTACCTGCTTTGGGGACCCTTTCCTCCTACTGGTTTGCCTCTTCCATCCTCAATAGGAGAGGAAGTGTCTAGTCTTCCTGCAACTTGATACGGCTGGCTGACACACAAGGGAGGACTGTCCTTTTCTGAAGAGAAAGGAGGAGTAGATGGAGGGGGTGGTGAAGAGGGGAGGGGGTCAAGGGTCTGGGAGGAGAGAAGGAGGGAAGGAAAAATGTAATCAGGCTGGAAAAAAATCAATTAATTAAAAAAGAGAATAATTCATTTTCCCCTTTCTTCTTTCTTTCTTTCTTTTTTCTTCTGGCTTTTTGAGACAGGGTTTCTTCTTGTATCCCTGGCTGTTCTGAGACTCACCCTGTCAATCATGTTGTCCTCACACTCACAGAAACCCACCTACCTTTGCCTCCTGAGTGCTGGGATTAAACGCGTGCACCACCACCGCCTGCTCAGGAAAAATTCTTTGACACAGTAATTTGTTATTTTAGTCGTGAAAATTAAAACTAAAATTAAGACAAATGTGGGAGCTGGAGAGATGGCTCATTGGTTTAGGGCACCCAATTCTTTTCCAGCCCGTGAAGGGTTGGTTCCTAGCACCCACATGTAGTGGATCACATCATCCTTATGTTCTGGGATATCCTGGTGCTTTAGTTTGTCTGGACAGTTCGGAGAACCTTAAAAGTTGCCATTTCTGCTGTTGCAGCAGCCTCTTGTTCAGCATCAAGGCTCACCTTGACCTCATTTTCCTCCAGCTTATAGAAATTGGGGTCTACATGTTGGAATTAAAGAGCTATGGGTGAACCTAAAAGAGATTAAGTAGTGTCACCTCTACAAATGTTTTGTGGATTGAATGGTATTGC